>OY735274.1:6172482-6456511 GCA_963457715.1 Argyresthia albistria | reverse complement strand
AAAGGGACCATTACTCAGCCTCCGTCGTCAGTCCGTCAGTAGACTGTGCTAATAAAAGTTACTTCAACAAACTTGCTTCCATGTTCGATATCAAGGTCGAACGTACGTGTTTACTCTTCTGAAAATTCCTCTGGATCTGTCAGCAACTTATCCCTTCTCTTCATCATTCCGTGTAAATTGTACTCAATGTTGCATCAGTTTACCTTCAATATGCCGTCGCTGTCGCACGAAGCGTATTTGTCTTGTTTGTCCATATCTTTCACCACCTCGATGTACTCCTGGTACACTTTCATCTTCTCTTCAGGGTCCCTGGGGAGAATGTAGGGTCATGAGGAAACGGGTCGTCGAACAGGAATCAGTCAAAATAATTATATAACTCCACTCAAAATCTGTTAAAATATGCGACTGTTTAAATAAGTAATCATTAAAACTATTATTCAACCGTAATGGTATGTATAATAAAAAATCATCAAAAACCTGCGTTCTCCAGTATTAACGTGAAATAAACTCACTCTATTGTCAAAAGCTTGTCCTCGAACACTGTTATATTTTTCAAATATTCCATTGCGGCTTCGTGGTCTGCTTTCACCTGAAGCAACAAAAACAACATGGTAAATCTACATATATGGTAGGTACGACTGCTCGAGACTGAGCTTCACTCGCTCCTGCTGCTCTGTAGTGTGTTCGGTGTGTGTGTGTGTGTGTCACCTTGTCGACGTAGTGTGTGTCGCGGCACCGCAGCGCCACCTGCTGGAACTGCGGCCACGCCTCCTCTGCCCGCAGTAGCGCGCGGCACACTGTCTGCTCGAGACTGAGCATCACTCGCTCCTGCTGCTCTGTAGTGTGTTCGGTGTGTGTGTGTGTGTGTCACCTTGTCGACGTAGTGTGTGTCGCGGCACCGCAGCGCCACCTGCTGGAACTGCGGCCACGCCTCCTCTGCCCGCAGTAGCGCGCGGCACACTGTCTGCTCGAGACTGAGCATCACTCGCTCCTGCTGCTCTGTAGTGTGTTCGGTGTGTGTGTGTGTGTGTCACCTTGTCGACGTAGTGTGTGTCGCGGCACCGCAGCGCCACCTGCTGGAACTGCGGCCACGCCTCCTCTGCCCGCAGTAGCGCGCGGCACACTGTCTGCTCGAGACTGAGCATCACTTGCTCCTGCTGCTCTGTAGTGTGTTCGGTGTGTGTGTGTGTGTGTGTGTGTGTGTCACCTTGTCGACGTAGTGTGTGTCGCGGCACCGCAGCGCCACCTGCTGGAACTGCGGCCACGCCTCCTCTGCCCGCAGTAGCGCGCGGCACACTGTCTGCTCGAGACTGAGCATCACTCGCTCCTGCTGCTCTGTAGTGTGTTCGGTGTGTGTGTGTGTGTGTGTCACCTTGTCGACGTAGTGTGTGTCGCGGCACCGCAGCGCCACCTGCTGGAACTGCGGCCACGCCTCCTCTGCCCGCAGTAGCGCGCGGCACACTGTCTGCTCGAGACTGAGCATCACTCGCTCCTGCTGCTCTGTAGTGTGTTCGGTGTGTGTGTGTGTGTGTCACCTTGTCGACGTAGTGTGTGTCGCGGCACCGCAGCGCCACCTGCTGGAACTGCGGCCACGCCTCCTCTGCCCGCAGTAGCGCGCGGCACACTGTCTGCTCGAGACTGAGCATCACTTGCTCCTGCTGCTCTGTAGTGTGTTCGGTGTGTGTGTGTGTGTGTGTGTGTGTGTCACCTTGTCGACGTAGTGTGTGTCGCGGCACCGCAGCGCCACCTGCTGGAACTGCGGCCACGCCTCCTCTGCCCGCAGTAGCGCGCGGCACACTGTCTGCTCGAGACTGAGCATCACTCGCTCTTCTTGCTCTTTATAGGCGGGGTCGTCCTCGCTGCGGGAAAGATAAGAGAATAAGGTGTCGAGATCGTCTGAAACGAATCGCAGATGTTGAAGCGAAAATGGCGGAATATGACCTCCTGTTGACCGACCGGATTTGGGTCTCTATCGTAAATGCGCATTGTGTTGAAGGCCGGGTTTGGGTCGCGCGATCCCAAGAAACGCGTCGATAGCTCTTTTTAACAAAAGTGCGCGGTGGTGTAGAGACTACAAACTCATCTGTCACGTGAACAGAAAATTGATGCATTCATTCAAGTTTAGTTTCCGCAAGTTTGGTTATACCTTGGTGGAGTTATAGCAAGACAGTTTACAGTATAAAGCTTACGTTAAGTTGTCCAATTGAGCTTTCTCAAGCTCGGTCTTGGCGTCCCAGAAGAGCTTTCCCGAGAGTGGGTCAGAACCGCCGCGGCGCACCACCTGGTAATGTAGATAGAAATGGTTGTTAAAATTATCATAATGAGATGTGAAATCAAAGGATTTTGATGGATTTAAATGCAGCGGTCTAAGAATGGCCACTAAACTAAAATATGTTGGTATAACGGAAGACGACGATATTTTAAATAAAGGAATAAATCTTGGTGTGTATGTGTGTGTGAAAGAGTGGCTACTAAAATTGTGTGCATCTGTGTGCTTCTAATCTATAAGCCCCGCAATAAAGTAATGCGCCTGCCAGTTTCATTTGATGGATACAAGATAAAACATAGCACATCCTTTCAATAACGCCTTCGATTGAAACGTCACACGAATGTAAAAATATCTATTTATATTTATAAGCAGTAAAAGTAATACAATAACTGTCTCCTTCATACACATAAGTTTGAACGCACGAGAGAGACAGACAGATGATTATTGATGCCCATGCCACGCGCTTATTCAGAGGCACAACACAACACAAGCGCCACGTGTCAAGTCAATGTGTTGAACGTGCCATCTTTTGATTACTGATCTATATGTATAATTTGGTACCTCGCTTATAAGCGCGCGCGCAGCTGTCGCGTCTCCGCTGGACAGCACCCACGAGCACCATTCCGTCAGTATCGGGATGGCTGCGGAAGAGAACACGTCAACAATCTCCGGAACTGCGGCGATGGGCTAGGCCACTATCGCGCAAAAGAAACCCGTTTTGGGCTTAATGGCGACACGCCGAGACGTGTCGCGCCGAGACGTGTCGCGCCGGCTACAAATGAACTGTACGCTTCGCATGCCACGCTCGAGAAAGGCCTTTGTCTATGCACAAATGTCATTTTCTCCATCGAGCCCGAGATGTCTCGACGACGTGTCTCGCTCTTGACGCGACGCAGCACGGCGCGGGGACGGACGACCATATTATAGACATGGCAAGTACTTGTAAGTCTGTCTCTCGACGTCGAGAGAAAGTAATAATTGAAACAAAAAGTAAACTTTAGAAAAAACCGTCTTCCACAAACCCTATTTGAATAGATTGAGTTTAATACAAACTGTAACCCCTTTTCCCCCCCTTGGGGAATTAATTTTGTCAAATCCCATCTTTGCTACCCCACGCTACTAAGGAACCTCTGTACAAAGTTTCATGGCTCTAGGTCCACCAGTTTAGGCTATGCCTTGCCTGCCCGTCAGCCACGCATTGTATTTGTACCTAGTATTGAGCAGTTCTGGTGGCCATATGTGGTCTTCATCAGCAGTTCCACATCACAATATTATGCTTACCGTGAGTAAATGCACGAGTTATTACTAAAAACACAAAAATCACTATAGGTCTGATCCTCGATTTCTCCAGGATCCCATCATCAGATCCTGGCCTGGTGTCAATTGGACACCTTTCAAACAAAAAAATATTTTTCCAAATCGGTCCATCCGTCGAGGAGCTATCGGGGCACATACTTAAAAAAAAAAACATCCGGATGAATTGTACACCTCCTCCTTTGGGAAGTCGCTAGTCGGTTTAAAAGTACCATGCTAAGCATACTAGTTTCTGCGCCCTCGCTATAGCAACTGGCATGCCATCCGTCTGTAGAATTGGGGGCCTGTTGTCTGTTTATTTCCTGTCCATCCTAGGTTTGCTGGAAGAAATTTCTTGACAGAGATAAGCTCGCCTTTCTCCGCTTTCCATTGTAAAACATATTACTTTGTGCAATAAAGTAATTTCGTAGTTTCTTTATTGTAATGCACAAGAATGCACACAGAAAACTTATAATGATAGACAATGTACAAAGGCGAGTTCATCTTTAACAAGAGATTTCTGTAAAGTATTCATAAAAGTATATTAAAAACTCACAGTAGCAATCCATGGTGGCCTGTTCAAACAGCTCGGCCAGCCGATCCCTGGCCTGGTCTGTGTGAGCGAGCGACACCTCCGTCTGAAGCCGCATCAGCCAGTGCTCCGGCTGGATGAGAGAGATCTGCTGCAGCTGCTCGAAGGCCGAGCGCCACCGGTCAAACTCCGATAAGCCCCTGGATTTGAAAATTTCAGTGTGAATGTCAGGATTGGACCTCTTTTTATGAAAATTTTTCAGGAAGGATTAGACCTTGTTGTAGGCTTTCATATAATATACAAAAACAGATCTTCTTTGTTTGATTCCAGGAAAATCATAAAAATAAACATAGCTTTATGCCTTTTCACATACAGTTTAGCCAGTTTAATACTCTGTGTTGTGTGACAGGATATCTAAATTATGTAATTCACTTACCATAATGCTCTTATCAACTCTATGTGATCGTCATAGTTGTATGGGTCATCCGAAAGACGCCTCTCTAGCTCGGCCACCTTCGACTCCAATGCATCCTCCTCATCATCATCCTAGAAAGACAATCAATATAATATGCCTTGTTCAGCAGAAGTCCTACTCCTACCTCATCATCTATTGACAACTATTTGATGATTTTTTATTTAGTAATTTATTTTCTCTGTGTACCTCTTTTACAATACCTATATGGCCATGGGCATGTGTTGTGTATAACAACAGTAAGATATTCTATTGTATTCAATGTCATATACTTTTTAAACCCAAAAAGTCAAGTTCAAGGTTTCTGACTTATGTAGAAGATTTAACAGTCTATAAATGGGGAAGATTTAACATTTACTTCCCCATTGAAAACATTTCAGAAATAACATTGAGGGAATAACAAGTTCAAGGTTTCTGACTTATGTAAATAATGCAAGCAACGAAGCAAAATGATTCAAGTACGACCGTGATACATTCAAACGGGATATGTAAAAGTTACTTTCATGCGCCTTTCTTGCCATATTGCTTTGTCATAGTAGAGGCTCACAGTTTTATTCCCAGGTCTACCAACTGGCTGCCGGCAAGCATGCAAGGTTTTTAAGATAATAAATATATATTGACTTGAGAGTTGGATGGAAAATAAGTGATTTTTGTCTAACATACTTCGGAGTCTTCGTCAGCGGAGTCCTGATCGCCATCTTCATCTTCCACGACCACTTCGATCTCATTCTCCTCTTCAGACTCATTCCGCACCTCGTCCTCGACAATCGCCATACTTTAGATACGAAATAAAATAAAAGGAAATGCCTCGAAAAGGCTTTCTTTTATTTCTTCTGTTTAGCAACAACAAATTCGGAAAACGATATGGCGGAAATGTCAAAATCATAGTTGCCAAGTAGGATTTTAAATATTGCCCATTTTTTCTACCAAAGCGGAATGTAATTTTATGTTGTTGTAGTCTTCACAAAATAAAAGGCCCGTTTTGATTGACAGTTCACGCCCATAAAGTTTTAACCCCTAATGCGTAGGCTATAAAAGCCAACTGTTGCGTACAAGCAAAGCGTACAAGTTGCACCTAGGAAAACCGCTTCTATTACCTTCGCGTTAGTGGTTAAAACTTCATGGGCGTGAACTGTCAAAACGGCCCTTTTATTTTGTGAAGACATTATTAATAGGCGATTTTCTGACAGCTAAAAATAGTTCTAAAAGCTGCCAATAGATGTCGTATGCGTGACATGCAGCTGGTTTCGTTCATCCTGAATTTGATTATAATAATAATTGAAACAAAAAGTAAACTTTAGAAAAAACCGACTTCCACAAACCCTATTTGATTAGATTGAGTTTAATACAAACTATAACCCCCTTATCCCCCCCCCCCCCCCCCTTGGGGAATTAATTTTGTGCACCGGTTTAGGCTATGCGTTGCCTGCCCGTATTTGTACCTAGTATTGAGCAGTTCTGGTGGCCATATGTGGTCTTCATTAGCAGTTCCGCATCACAATATTATGCTTACCATATGCATTTGCACAAGTTATTATGATAAACACAAAAATCACTATAGGTTTGCCTATAATATTTGAAGAGTTTCCTCGAATTCTCCAGGATACCATCATCAGATCCTGACCTGGTGTCAATGGGACTAATGGGAAGGTAAACTCTTTCAAACAAAAAAAATTGGTTGCCTGTAAAGTCGGTATACGGGCGAAAGTTTTACGTGACAACGACTTTGAGTGGTAAAATAATTTTAATGTGAATATTCATTCGTATAGTAGGAAGAAGGATGAAATAATAGTAACAATTTAAAACATTGTGCTCGAGTGGAAGGGACGCGTGCCTTTCACTTTTTATGTCTGTCTCTCTCGCTCTTAGGCGGGCTAACCATGCCCGAGTGGAAGGGACGCGTGCCTCTCACTCGCTCTCATTGTGAGCGCATAACGTGAGCGGAGCGTAACGCAGTTTCTTGAAGTGTCACCCGGCAAACCAATTTATAAGACGTTGTCACGTCAAAAATAATTTTCCAAATCGGTCCACCCGTCTAGGTGCAATCGGGGCACATACATAAAAAAACATCCGAACGAATTGTAAACCTCCTTCTTTGGGATGTCGGTTAAAAAGGTGTTTAATGGATAGCTGGTGGTCACTTTCCTAAACAAAATGCTTTTCTATTTGTGAGGAAATGCAGTTTTTTCGGAAAATTAATTTGATTGTTGATTTACAAAATATTCGTCACCAAAACACAAAAACCGGCCAAGTGCGAGTCAGACTCGCGCACGAAGGGTTCCGTACCATTATCTATATAATTGGAACAAAAAGTAAACTTTAGAAAAAACCGACTTCCACAAACCCTATTTCATTAGATTGAGTTTAATACAAACTGTAACCCCTTATCCCCCCCCCCCCAGGGGAATTAATTTTGTCAAATCCCATATCAGTGCTACCCCACGCTACTAAGGAACCCCTGTACAAAGTTTCATGGCTCTAGGTCCATCGGTTTAGGCTATGCGTTGCCTGCCCGTCAGCCACGCATTGTATTTGTACCTAGTATTGAGCAGATCTGGTGGCCATATGTTGTCTTCATCAGCAGTTCCGCATCACAATATTATGCTTACCATGTGCATTTGCACGAGTTATTATGAAAAACACAAAAATCACTATAGGTCTAATCGGTCTAATTTTCCAAATCGGTCCATCCGTTTAGGCGCTATCGAGGCACATACATAAAAAAATAAATAAAAAAAAACAAACATCCGGACGAATTGTAAACCTCCTCCTTTGGGAAGTCGGTTAAAAAAACCGCAAAAAAACACGTTAATTGTATGGGAGCCCCCTTTATATTAAATTTATTTTGTTTTTAGTATTTGTTGTTATAGCGGGAACAGAAATACGTCATCTGTGAAAATATCAACTGTCTAGCTACCACGGTTCATGAGATACGGCCTGGTGACAGACAGACGGACGGACGGATATCTTGAGATTTTAAGGTACTTTCCCTCCAGGGCCCATTCGTTTGTTCCACCCTGTATATGTATGATCTGTAACTGTATTTTTCATGAAATACCCAAAAAGTTTTCATAATTCATAATTTCTTTATTGCACACAAAAAGTTACATAGGACAGTAAAAAACATAGAAAACGTGTACAAAGGCGAGCTTATCTCTAATAAGAGATCTCTAAGTTTTGTTCAAATTATCATCTTATGTCAGAATAACTTTGTAGCTAGTTGAAAAATAACATTTGAATTGATTCAAAGCTTGCCGCGCTTTTAGGGCCTTTAGTACCTACTAAACGCCGCCGTAAGCAGCACTGTCTACAACCTACTCCTACTGGAAAACGTGAGACACCCATCTACAATTTCCGTACAATGAGGTTCACTCACTCAATGTCATGCAGACTGCAAAACATCATTTCTACGCACCAAAGAGTATTTAATTAAAACATCACTGGCAGCCAAACTTGAAGTGGCCAAAAGGAAAAAAATAATTTCTGTGCTCTGAGATTTGTATGAAAACAAAAGTAATTAAAAACTATTAATTTTATAATTATTTTCTAAAAGTGCTACATAATAAATAGAGACGTCGTAATTCATCAATTAATATTTAAAGTCTTTGTAGAAGTCCGGGGACGACATTGCCATATCATTTAAATTTAGTTTCATTAAAAGAAGGCTTACCTACCAAAACAAAATGGCCTTGGTATAAACTTTTCAAGCGTGTTGTGAAGACGTATCTTGTACCGAGACCACTTTCAATTTGTAATATCTCTCGTATTTCAGTATTTGTGGTTGGTGCGGCAACAGATATACACATTCTGTGAAAATTTCAGCTTTCTAGCTATTACGGTTCGTGCAGGCGGACCCGGTGACAGACGGACGGACGGACGGACGGACGGACGGACGGACGGACGGACGGACGGACGGACAGCGAAGTCTCAGTAATAGGGTCCCGTTTGGCACCCTTCGGGTACGGAACCCTAAAAAACGGCTTCTTTATACGTCGAAGCGACCATACACAAGCTAAATTTGCATATAATGCAAGTTGACATGCGAGATTTGCGCCTACCCCCTATTTTACCCGATGCTGATATAACTTGCGTCAATATTTCGTTATCAGAATCACCACAACATAAAAAGTTGCGTATTTACTGTTGCTACTTTCCTCATTCAGTTGATGACACACAAATTAATTCGGAATTAACATTTTTTGAATTTATTTCTGACTTAATTATCGAATATCCTCATGATAAGATCTTGATTGTTGGTGATTTTAATATTTCACAAGGTAAATGGCATCCATGCCCCCAAAATTCTAATTGTTTTGTTTTAGAAAATCCATCGGAGGATTCTTTAACTTACAACGTCTCGGCCTTTATGTCATTTAGTAGTATGTCACAACATAACTATTTATTGAATCATAACAGCAGAATGCTCGATTTAATCATATCTAACATGTCATGTGAGGTGCTGGGCGCGGAGGGCTTGGTCCCGGTGGACCGCCACCACCCCCCGCTGTGCGTGCGGGTGCTGGTGGGGTCCGCCGAGCCCGAGCTCCGGCCTGCGCCACGTATCGTGCGTCGGTTCCATGCTGCGGACTATGACTCTGTCAACTTAGCTCTTGCGTCAGTAGACTGGGATCAGCATTTATCTGTAGATTGTATAGAGGTTGCCGTAGATAACTTTTATTCTGTGATTAATGAAATTATAGATAGATTCATTCCTAGTCGTGTTGATCATAATGAGTTAAAATATCCTAGATGGTACTCAAAGCCATTAATTAGCCTGATTAATAAAAAAAATAAAATTCATAAAAAATGGAAAATTTACGGCAGGCTTTCTGATTATGAATTTTTTTCAGCGCTACGTCGGATGCAAAAAAAAATTGAAAGTGAGTGCTTTGACAGATTTATTTCCAATGCAGAGGATAATATAAAAATAAACTCGAAACATTTTTGGTCTTACATAAAATCGAGAAAAGGTATTAATGAAATTCCAGACACAATCTACTTGAATGAAGCGGATGTTGGCTCAGATGGGCAATCCATAGCAAATATTTTTAATAATTTCTTTCACTCAGTTTTCGAAAATGAAACCTCTGTTAACAATTTACCTAATTACCCAAGCAGCTACAATAATACAACATTACTTTGCACTGTTGATATAAATTTGAATTTGGTTGAAAGATATTTAAAAAGTCTTAACACTTCTAAGGGATGTGGCCCTGATGGTCTTCACCCACTGTTTCTAAAACGCTGTCATCAACAACTTGCAATTCCAATAACGGTCTTATTTAGAATGTCTTTGGATACATGCGTAGTTCCGGTTAAATGGAAGCAGTCTCTTGTCACCCCCATTTATAAAGGTGGTGGAGATAAGCACAATGCAAATAATTATAGAGGCATTTCTAAACTGAGTGTAATTCCTAAATTATTCGAAAAAATTATATACGATGTTATGTTTCCCTCAGTTAGACCATACCTAGTAAATTCTCAGCATGGTTTCATTAATAAGAAGTCCACTGAATCCAACTTATGTGAATACATAGACACTGTACTAGATGCCATGGATAATGGATATCAAGTTGATGCTGTATATACCGACTACTCCAAAGCTTTTGATAAAATTTCACATAATTTATTAGTACAAAAGCTTGAGTTATTTGGTATACATGGCAATCTTCTGAGGTGGCTTGATTCCTATTTGAGAAATAGGTCCCAGGCAGTTTCTATTAAGGGATACACGTCATCTTTTATTCCTATCTCTTCTGGTGTCCCCCAGGGCTCTCATTTAGGTCCCCTTCTCTTTAATATTTTTATTAATGACGTAACTAATAGCTTAAGTAACTCTGACTCCTTATTATACGCTGATGATACTAAAATATTTATAAAGGTTAATTCCTTTGATGATTGTCAAAATTTGCAAGTAGATCTGGACCGTTTAATACAGTATTGCGAGAACAATAAAATTTACCTTAATATCGATAAGTGTTGTGTCATTACTTTCACTAGAAAAAAAAACAAAATTTTATTTGATTATAATTTTAAAGGTAGAAGTTTGAGAAGGGTAACCGAGGTGAGAGACCTAGGTGTTCATCTCGACAGCGAGTTATCATTTCGGAAACATTTTGATATAATTATATCTAAAGCGTATAAGATGCTAGGTTTCATTTTTAGACAAAGTAAAGATTTTAAAAACCCTAAAACTCTTATTATGCTTTTCAACTCTTTTGTAAGATCCATACTTGAATATGCATCAACTGTATGGAACCCACAATACCAGAACCACATAAATAATATTGAAAGAATACAAAATAAATTCATTAAACGTTTAAAATATAAATTCAAAACCTTTGAATCTAATACTTTTCTTTCGCTTGAAAATCGTCGTAGCATGAGAGACCAGATGTTTTTATACAAGATTATCAACAGCCAAATCGATAGCCCATATCTACTTAGTAAAATCTCTTTATACTGTAAACACAGCTCTCGTCATAGAAAGGCTTTTGTCACAAGAAATTGTAGGACTAACTATGCTAAAAACCGTTTTGTTATAAGAGCTTGCGAAAATTATAATAAATTACATAATCAAGTTGATATATTTCATGAAACACCCATCAGTTTTAGGAAAAATATTTTTAATAACTTAAAAGCTATGTAATGGAATAGCGGATTTGTATTGGGTCGCCTTTGGTACATAAGCACTATAACGAGTATAGTGCTTATGTGCTAGGGGTGATTCGGTACGGATCTGCTATTCTATTCTAATCACCTTTAGTACATAAGCACTATACTCGTACATATATATTTTATATAAATTAGTACTACCTACTGTAGAACCATATATCTCCCTCTGTTGGTAACTTTATATACAAATTCAAGTACCTATACATTTTAGTGTTGTTCTGAGTACCTTTGTCAATTTTTTTTTTGTGAAAACGTTATTGGCTTGTGTGTTAACTCATTGTTTTTTTGTTATGTAATAGATTAAGCTGTTTGTTTTCCTAATAAAGAAAATAAAAAAATAAAATAAAATATAATATTGTCAATGATATTGTCTATATAGATCACGTTTCATTCACCAAAATTTTATAATTTTAATTTTCGATTTCCAGAAAAATTACGCATTTCCTCGCAGAAGAAAAGCACTTTGGTAAGAAAAGTGACTGCCCTAGTAATAAAATTAAGGATGAACTATATAAAAGCCAACCCTATTTCTCACCTACAACATCTAGTGACGAATTTGAAACTACTGAAGTTGTTTTTTTTTAATCGCCCATTTAAAATACAATAAAATAAAAGAGATATGTGAAGGCTTTTAACAGTTTCGCTCTCAAGCACACCGGTCGAACAATTTTAGTATGAAGAACTATAGAAGCGTTGACGAAAGGGAAGAAACTCGCCCAAGTCAAAAAAGCATTCAGATATTCTATAAGAATCTCTTGATTTTTCCCTGTAATGGGGCAACTATTCGTGTGGCAATTATGTATTTGACGTTTTTTTTTACATTTCTCTCTGTGTTGCTAGGCTAAAATATTAACTTCCAAATGGAAGTATTTTTTATTTAATTTTCGTGATTTTCGACCTCTGTCTGCTGTCTGCGGCATAAAATGCGAATTAAGAGGAAAACTGAAAGCTAAAACCTAGATGGCGCTTCGGTGAATGTACCTTGTTTACGTAAGTGTCAAGTCACGGTTTCGATTTTCGTGCTTTTTAATACGATATAGAACCATTTTATTCTCTGATGACCGTGCGTGAGCTTCAAACTGAGATTCGAATGATAAATGTGGCAGTAGCTGGGAAAAAAGCTCTTCTGGTAGAAAGGTAAACATGCAAAGAATTCGACGTCATGTTTCGCTAGCGGTTTATAATAGTAATTACAGTAAAATGATTCCCCTACTTCTACATTTAAATGCACTCTATTGAGGTTTGAAAGTTTCAAAACTTTGTTTACAAAAAACTACATACAATTTGACCGTAGGGGGAGTATAGTATAGAGATGACACATCGTCAGAAAAAAAAGAGATGACGAAATACGAATCATTATTGTCTAAGCGAGAAACAATAACGATCACCTGTCCCTTACCCGCGTATGCGTTTTTATCGAGCCACAGTATTGGCAAATGCTTGTTTTGACAGATGTGTGGCAGAAAAATCTCTGATTTTGAACCTTATGCTTATTGAGAACCAACTCTATCTCCATCTCAAAGGTGTACGCATGCACTCCGTCTATTCATTTATTTGTTCATCATTTATTCCTTTCTCTGTCTACGAATTTGACAGTTCCCGTGTCACAATTTTATTATACAATCGCGAATGCGCCACCTAGCGTGAGAAATTGACAGTTTTCACCCAAATTAGGGGTGGAAAATTCTAATCTATGGGAACCATCGTAGAAGAACCATCAGTCTCGTCCTCAGAACAATAAATAAAGCTGTCCTATAAATCAGTGACAAGCTCTGAGGGCTTCCATAACTTTCTGCCCCTAATCCCTGTTTCACGAAGATGGAACAACAGAAATGCAGATATTTTCCATAATTCATTTAATATAAAAAAATACTTGATTAGGTACTATAATATAGGAGTACACTATATTTTATATCCGTCTTATACACGCCATGTCTGGAACGTTACGATTTCGTTGGAAATAGGACCATAATTATTACAAGTTAGGTAACTGATCTGTCCAAGACAGTCTTCAGAACTTTGGCACCAATTTTAAAATTCTAGCGAGTTGAAAATTCTATTCTACATTTTAATGTTCTGTAAAATCAAAGTCGTATCTGAGTATTCGTATAGCGTATTAAAATGGAAATTATTTCAAAGTTAAGTACATACAATTGAAAATTCAATTTGATATTCTGGCTCTATAAATTCGAAAATTATACAGAGAAATTCCACACAGCTTTGTGCTATAAAAATACAATTATTTCAGGACAAAGAGAGCAAAAGTCTGACACATGATCCCAACAACAATATCTCGCCATAAATAATCCCATCAGTCGTCCCTTAAAATAATTCACATAATTGGCTTAATGATATGAAGAGTAATATGTAAATATAAAAATATACGAGAAGAAATTAGGCTATTCGAGAGTTATTGCGATTACGAAGAAATGCATGCGCTCTCAGCAGCTTGGAATTTAGTTGAAGCCAGTTCGTATGCATTTTAACTTACAATTATGGCTAAATATAAATCTCTGATGTAATTTCAACCAGTTCAGGAGGTTAATATTACACTTAGTACGATATTGGATGCTATCTGGGGTTTGAGTCTCTTGTGAAAATCGCATAGCGTTAGCGTATCGAATGCTTCGAAGGGCACAAAATGCCGTATTTGGGAGCACCCCGTCAAGAAGACAAATTCGGCATTGCGCGCCCTAAGAAGCAATCTATAGGCTATCTAGGTTACCGCTAATTTCTATAGGTTTAGTAGGCGTTATAGATAAGTTCAGTTGTTCAGTATTTATGGCGGGAAGACAAGTTCGTATGGTGCTAGTGTAATATAGACCAATATTGTAATAGGAGGCTTATTAGTATTGCATTTCCTTATCTGCTATAATTGAATAATCCGTAGACAACTACAGGACTCTATAATAAATCTAATACTTAATAACATCTTCTCTCATTAATTAGATCTTTATCAATTTGCTATAAGATTCAATACTATACTGTTGACATACACAAACATACTTAATAATACTCGGATAAATGTCTTACGTCGATAAAATAAATGCATTCTCATCTCTATTTAAAACATCTGCAAATAAAAGAGATTGCTACATAATATAATTGGAAAAAATACTAAGAAAATAGAGATAGAATTAATTGCGTTTGAGGATAAAGCCGTCTTTTTTGGATCAATCATTGTTATTCGTTATCTTTAAAATCTCAAACGCAAACTGAATGTTGAAATATTTCGTGCAACGTTACTCATTCCAAAAAAAAAGCTGTTACAATTTTACAACTCCATACTGGCAACATTGGTAAAAAGAAACAAATTCCCACAAAAATGGTGATTTTGATTTGTCTCTTTCAGTTTCAGAAACTAACGTACAGTCTTCCAACGATCTTTTGGCGCGTGAGTGACGTTTACAGGGGGGCGCCAGTTCTACGCAACTTAATGCAACGAATCTGTCAAAAAGCGTTAGTTCCACATGTCACCGCAAGCCAAAAGATCGTCGGAAAGCTGTTATGGTACGCACTCGCACTTGGCCGGTTATTACATTACCAGAGTTAGCGTCAACAGTTGCGCTAAGTAAGACAAGGACGAGACGAGTCTAATTAGAAGTGACACAGTACGGTATAATATTCAAGATGGAGTTGACCACGCTGCACGCACCTGGCATCTGGAATATCCTGATGGCTTCCAGCTGGAAACAAGAGATAATACAAGATTTAAGTACACCCTTTTACACTTAAAATTGTGCGTTAAATGTTAGAGTAAAATAGTTAAAATTCACATTATGCTATTGAAGCTAGTTTTGGCTTCATAGAGCGTCGACTCTGTCACTCAGTAACTATATGACAGATTCTTGTTAATTTTTTCCATTCCAACTCCATAAGTGCATTCCTAACCGCTTCATGCAGGTTATAATCGTGAAGTCTCGAA
The DNA here is from genome assembly GCA_963457715.1 of Argyresthia albistria. Taxonomy (NCBI): domain Eukaryota; kingdom Metazoa; phylum Arthropoda; class Insecta; order Lepidoptera; family Argyresthiidae; genus Argyresthia; species Argyresthia albistria. The sequence goes on along the minus strand of OY735274.1, from coordinate 6,441,345 downwards.
TCCGTAAGGACTTGGCCCGACCTGTATAGTGTATGCATAAGGCAACACATAAGGTGTAAGGACTTGGCCCGACCCGTATAGTGTATGCATAAGGCAACACATAAGGTGTAAGGACTTGGCCCGACCCGTATAGTGTATGCTACACCTTTCAGTTAACTCTACTGCTCGCAGAAGCACAAAATAGTGCTTAACTTTGACAGTGACTACCAAGACGTCAATTAATGTCTATTGCAAGGAGATGAGAACTTAATTTCCCCTAATTTGTATTTTCTTTTTCCTTTTCGGCCAGGAGAATGACAATCTCTCGATTAAACACTTTGTATTGGTTACGGAAATTTTATCAGAATCGGTGTTGCCGTACCTGGTCGCGCCGCCGGCACTATGCGCTGTTCCCGTTGGCCTGCAGCTTCATCTGCGCCTTCATCGCCTCCAACATCTCTGTCATGCGGCGCAGCTCCGCCTCCTGAGGACACGACATTTTGGTCAGGCTATAATCTCTAACGGCCTCTGTGGCGTTGAGGTTCGAGGCTCTGCTGCCCAAACGAAATATCCTGGGTTCGAATCTCCGTCGGGGAATATGAGAAATAAACGGTGAGTTGATATTTTCAGCTTGATACCTCGACGCGCTCCCGATTAAAAAAAAAAGGTATTAAAGGACGGACGGACTGACAGACAGACCAATAAGAGACCATGGACCCAGGACGGTAAGGATAAATCATTAGAGCTTAGCGTAGCGTACATGTATAGCAAGACACAAGCTAAAACAAACTCTTGTTTTGTATTGTGTATGTTACTCGTACCACAGATACTATAATATTATACTAATACAGATAGACCAACTAGAACAAAATATGACACCGTCGTAAACTGAGATGCTACGTAATCTTCTTTAGTTCGAGGCGATTGTCGCTTGGTGCAGCACCATCGAAACATTGCAAATACCACGAGATGGCGCTAAGATATATAGGATTTATTCTAAGATTAGCACCACCTAGGTATGTTGACTGAAAGAAACCATGGCGTTTCAAGTAGAAGTCTTACTCCTCACGCCATCTCTTTTTTGCGAAGGGTTACTAATTCTAATTTGTATGGGATGAGCACCCTGTGCTAGTAGGTACCTTCTCAGCGAGCGCGCGGCCTGGCTCCTCGCCGCTGCCGTTGAGAGACCCGTTGGTCTCCGCTTCGCTGATGCCGCTCTCCGTCGAACTGCAAACACCAAGTCATCGTCATAACAGGTTCGCTCTCATAAGAACACCGGTCGAACAATTTTAGTATGGAGAACTACAGAAGCGTTGACAACTTTTAAAGGACTGCGGCGACTGTGTGCTGTTTCAAAAATGGCGCCTGCTCTCTTATTCATATTCTTTATTGCACGGAAACATTAAAATAAATAATAACACAACCGAATTAACAAACCCCTCCTTATTTGAAGTCAGGCAATTCTTAGGGGAGATGGTGGGGTTGGCAGGAAATTCTCAGGGTTGATAGCGGGATGACAGGCAATCGTTAGTCAAGATAGGGGACAGGCAATCGTTAGGAAAGATGGGGAGGTTGACATGCAATTCTTGGGAGGAGATGAGGGGGATGACAGACAATCCTTAGGGGAGACGGGGGGGGTGGGGGCGGGGTTTGACAGACAATTCTTAGGGGACAGGCAGGGTTGACAGGCATAGTAAGTACAACTCGTCCGACTCACGTGTGCCGTTTCGGCAGGTTGCCGTTGCGCGCGAGTCGCTCCGAGCGGTAGTTCTCGTAGTGCACCTCCTGGGTCACCTCCTGCAGGTCTTGCATGTGCGTGCTGGGGGGAAAAGTACATGAGAAACTAACACGAACACTGACGGAAACTGCTACATTAGGTAGGGGCCGAAAAGGGGCGGGATCCCCTAGAAAATTACAGATTGCGGGCAAATATATTTGACTTTGAATGAAATGTGACCTCCCTTCTCACCCATATTTTTTGCAGGTCGCGCCATGTTTCTTGTCACCTAAGTGCCGTGTGGAAGGGTCTTACCCTCTGTGAGCATGAGAAGTACCCCTTCCAAGCGACACTCAGGCCAAGAATCTTCTCGGGACCGTATACCGCACACCTTCTCAATTAGCACCTTTCGTTCAGCCTCGCTACTAGACCAAACTCAAAAAAATGGTCAAGTGCGGGTCGGACTTCCGCACCGTCGTCTGTGCCTAAAACGGCAGTACCTTCAATATCGCCGTCAGACGTCTCTTGCTATTAAAAAATTTCAGGCACTATTGTATTGAAATTGACTGAATACCTTATTTTAATTCCAAACACCCTTTTTTCGTGTATTTCAGTATTTGTTGTTGTTGCGGCAATAGAAATACACATTCTGTAAAACATTTCAACTCTCTAGCTATTACGGTTCGTGCTGTAGGACCCGATGACGGACAGACGGACAGCGGAGTCTCAGTAATAGGGTCCCGTTTGGCACCCTACGGGTACGGAACCCTAAAGACCAACAAACACCCAATAATTGGTTTTGTGGGATATATGCAGAGACTATATATCCAATTGACTGCGCCTGCGGGGGAATGCGGCTTGCGAAACGTTTCTGTATTCAACAAACGTTCGCATACGCAATCTATGTACGATGACGGGCCACCCAACAGTTTCGCAGCGGCTGACCAATCACAGCCCTCTTACCTCGTCCCCCGCCGCCCGTAAATTAGTGAGTTGTGTTTCAAAGGAAAATGTATCTTTGCACTCTCCACTGGATAAGTGCTCCCTGGATGTATGTATAGCCTATAAGATTTTGATGCAATAAACGTCTATTATATTATATTCTATTCTACACTATCGCCGGCGTCAAATACATTGCGTGTTTATACTGACATGAGCATGGTGCGCAGCTTGATGAAGTCGCAGTGGTCCGCGTTCTCGACCTCGACCACGCCCCACGGGTAGAGTCGGCCGCGCACGCGCCGGCCGCGCGCCTCCAGCTGCTGCGCGGCGCCGCATACCGCGAACGGGACCGCCGCCTTCAGTTGACGCACCTGGTGGTTGACGTGACATTTACATTTATTTATTTATATATTTATTAGTTGTTTCACAGCAGTTTACAACATAAAAAGAAAAAATATTAACACAAATTGTACACACATGCACTGCACATACATTAATTAAACTGCTCATTTCACTCAGATACTGGGAATTGCAACTCGTCGGAATGTTACATATGCCTTGGCGAGACTAGCATTTCTTAACATTAAATGATGGCAACATTTGCAGACTACTGCGTGACCTTTTTAATAACATATTTGGTTTATCTATCAAAACACGCAGTAGTGAACTAATGTCACTTATGTTGTAATTTTTTTTCTAGGATTTCTTGCCAAGCCCTACATACAGGCACATATATTGCTTCTGGGGCCGGATTTTGTACGCAAATCGCATAGCAATATCAATAGCGAGGGCGCAAAACAGCGGTTTTTAGGGTTCCGTAGAGAAACAAGGAACCCTTATAGTTTCGTCAAGTCTGTCTGTCCGTCCGTCCGTCCGTCCGTCCGTCCGTCCGTAAGTTACAGCAACTTTATTCCAAAACTATTAGGACTACACAGTTGAAACTTGGTACGTAGATGTATTCTATGAACCGCTTTACGATTTTTATACAAAAAACTGAAATAAATAAAAATTTAAGGGGCGATCCCCATACATGAAACTGAGACCAAAAATTTTTTTTTCGTCAAACCTACATGTGTGGGTGCGTGTCTATAGATAGGTCTTCAAAAATGAAGTGGAGGTTCCTAAAACCATTTTTCCTCAAAGTCAATCTTTAAAGAGACAGCGGAATGATTCACGCGCTATAAAATAATGAGCAGCACAATAGATTTATCAGAAAGTACATGAGTATCTCGGAAATATCCTCACGACCTTTTTCCAGGAAACGTGATGACCAGAGGCTTCCATTTACGATAAAAGCTTTTTATAGTGAATCAGAATAGATTGCAAACATTTAATTTACCTGCTCCTTATAGTCTTCGTCCTCGTCGCTGTCGCAGTCCGGCAGCGGGTAGATCTTGATGCCCTCTCGCTCTATCTCCTCCATCACGCGCGACTGTCAACACAAGTTGCGATGGTACAAAAAAAATCATCGGAATCGGTTCAGCCGTTGAAATCTTAGGAATATTTTGATAGTTACGATACGATAGGAGATTATATTTGACTTTGATTTTAGTCACAAAGTCTTAGCCCATTATCGAAGATCATTTTATGGGCTTTCGAGCAAAGGCCTGAGCCCCTCGGTGCGGTAGTTCGTAGCCATATCGTAGAATTGACATCATGAAATAGTCATGCATGTAGCTTTTCTTATCAACGAACGTTGATAGCACATTTATCTGGCCAGGTCATCTCATGGTATTGTCAGTTTGAGTAGGCAATTTCATCAATGGCTTCTCAAGACGGCGCCCTAGGCAAAAATAGCCCTTAACTTTGCTCGATAGAAAAGACTCCTGAAGTTGCCAGAAAATCTGTCTGTCACCTTTCTGTCACAATGTTTTATTTTACAATTTCGCACAGCATCTGAATGTGTTCTTGTTATTTATCTAAAAATTATAAAAATGGCACAGTATGTTCCTCAGTTAGACTTGCTTAACTTGGTTTTAACCTTTTTTAGGGTTCCGTAGAGAAACAAGGAACCCTTATAGTTTCGTCAAGTCTGTCTGTCCGTCCGTATGTCACAGCAACTTTATTCCAAAACTATTAGGACTACACAGTTGATACTTGGTAAGTAGATGTATTCTATGAACCGCTTTACGATTTTTATACAAAAACTGAAAAAAATAAAAAATTAAGGGGGGCTCCCCATACATGAAACTGAAACCAAACAATATTTTTTCATCAAACCTACATGTGTGGGGTGTCTATAGATAGGTCTATGAAGTGGAGGTTCCTAAAACGATTTTTCCTCAAAGCACAGAAGAGATAATAGTACTCCGTACAGAACGGCCACTCCCTTCCCCGCGCTGATTCAGATACCGCACCCCACCCCTGGCGTCAAGGAACGGATTGAAAGATCAATAGACGCGGCTGAACGCCTGACGAGTGACCGCGCGTATACGGTGAATAATAACCGGTAATATAATATGGTGAAGTTTTGTGCATTATTTAGTGTCTGTCGTCAACTAGAAACAGCAAAGACAGGAGATTCTTTCGGTTCCCGACTGATGAAAGAAGGTAAGCAACAGCAACTCTATTGTTGTTCTTTTGAGAAATAAAAATTCTATTTTTAACCGACTTCAAAAAAGGAAAGGTTCTCTTTCATATTTTATTTTCTAAGATACCTAGTACTAAACCTTCCGTAATACATAATTATCAATAAAGTACATTTACTATAGGTATTCATTTCGTGCTATCCGTTGTTGGTGCGATTCAACAACGCGAACGAAGCACTTCGAGTTGAAAAGTAGGTAGTATGTGGGTCAATCAACTATTTTACCCACACTTTGCTGTCCCCGACCATTTATTATTAAAATACGCTAAATGGTTAAATTTACACATTTGACGAATATAACAATAGTATCTAAGCTAGCAGGCACTTGGCACGGGGAACTTGATTACGTTCTCGAAGATCTTCGTCTGTGTTTTTTTTTTGCTCGCATGGCGCGGTATGGTGTCCTTTGATAGTGCCGTTGAGCTGCTAGTCCTCGAAGAACTTTCAGAGAGAGTGCGTGCATTGACAGAAAAGTGTGGGTTAAGTTGATTGACCCAAGTACGCACGCACTAACTTTGTCGCGGCGGCGGCGCGCCGCCATTAGCTGGGTCCACATACAGCGAGCTTCGGCCGGGTCTCGCTCGAACCCTGTCGTGGTTTGGTTGTTTTGAATCTCTCAGAGACTAGGTACCTACTTAACATAAAATTCGAATATTGTACAATCCTAACGATGTTTTTACCTAACCTACCTACAGTTCACGCCAAGTGTCTCTTACCTACTTCAGAATAAGTAATAGTAGGTAACAACAACATAACATAGCTTCACGCCTTTTCCCATAAGAGGTGGCAAAGGCACTGTGCCCACTTTTAGACAGTTATTCGATACCTACCTACTCCATTTTTATAACTTAATGTATGAAGGATCAAAGTGAACATTAACATTTTTTAGGATTTCAATGAGAACCCGACTAGGTACCTGTTTAAACGGCAGCGCCCCTACAAAGTCACTTCATAATAATGCAAACGCTTGTGTTCGGGTCGCGCCGTCGTCGTCGTCTTTCGGTTCGCCCGACGCAAATCGCTGCTTTTGCCGCGCTACCAGCCCTAGCAATATTTACGCACACATTTGCACGTATACAAACATCATTTAGTCATGTAGTAGTAATAGGTGCTTATTTCACGAGCGTTCTATGGAGTGTCCGAGGTGTGCTCAAAGTCAATCTTTAAAGAGACAGACCCATCCAAAGTGGAAAAAATTGTCCCCTCTCCTCTAACTTTTAAAGTAAGAGAGTGATAAATCTATAAAAAATATATGCTGTGTATCTCAATATAAACTTTCGATGAAAATTGGTTTGAACAAAATATAATGAGCAGTTTTTAAGATATAAAATATTTGTTAAAAACTGCAAAGATAACTTTGTCATTCATACAAAGACTATGAAAAACACAGTTACAACACAAAAATCCAGTCTAATAATTACATGATTCTACGGAACCCTTCATGGGCGAGTCCGACTCGCACTTGGCCACTTTTTTATTTTTTTATTTAATTTCCTCTAAAAATAAGTTAAGGATGAAATTCTAAGTTCTGATTGCCTAGGGCCCGCCCTTAGAATGGTCAACCACATCATGAAATGGTGGATGTTGTGCCTGCACCTGGCCCGCTCTCGTGGGCCAGGTGCAGGCACAACATGCCCCCATGAAATGGTAGATTCTACGATGCTACAGATACATACGCTTCATCGCCTCACCTTGAGTCGCAGCACCTCCTTCTTGGTGAGACAGTCGGCCTTCGCGATGACCGGCACGATGTTCACTTTGTTGTGCAGCTGCTTCATGAACTCAATGTCGAGCGGCTTCAGGCTGCAAGCGAGATATCCAGATGGTAATGTTGGGAGCGTTGTTGTTCTATCTCCAGTGGACAGATAGGTTATTTGACTTTCGTCGGCCCTGTGTGCCGAGACAAAGTTAATAACGCTACGAAAACGAACGATCTCGAGAGCGCGAGTATCGGGGGGCTTTTTGGGGTTCCGATCCTTAAAAGGCAAAAAAGGAACCCTTACAGGATAACTTTATTGTCCGTCTGTCTGTCCGTCTGTGTGTCAAGACCTTTTTATATCAAGAACTCGTGGACGTATCAAGCTGAAATTTATATCAATTGTTAAGGTCGGTGGTCGCATATAGCTGTGAAAAAACCTTCTAGGTCAACGCAATCGAACGGTACGATCGTTTATGCTGTAAAATTAATGGTTTTTCATAGTAATCGCAATGGACCCAAAACCTATAAGGTACTTCCCGTAGGCCTACAATCATGAAATTTGACACAAAGCAAGGTCTTATAGCACAAGTAACGGGAAAAATCTGAAACTGCACTGTCTTTCTATATATATTTTTTTACATGGATGACATCATACTTTAGTATTTTTATGTGGAGATCTAGTTACACATGTTACGCTCTCTAGTGTGATCGGAACCCTTGGTGCACGATTCCTACTCGCACTTGACCGTTTATTTCTAACAATAACTAAAAATGACCTCGGTATTGTGAGAGAGAGTGTTTATCATAAACCTTATCCGAAAGTAAATAATGGATTCAAAACAAATTCTTATTGCATCACGCACAGTCAAAAATTCAAAATTCAATCACCGAAAAACACCGACCCAGTTGCTGCATACGTTGAACATTGCTGCTTACGTACCCGTGTCCAAACGGCGATATGAAGTAGAAGCAGCAATGGATTCGGTTGTCGACGATGTTGCGGCGATTCAGACCGCTCTCGTCGCGAAGAAATCGCTCGAATTGCTCATCAATGTACTGAATTATTGACTGGAAACAAACAACAAATATTTATCGTAATCACAAAGATGAAATTTTGAACGATGTTTCGGAGAAGATATTATTAGATGTAGCAGACCATGAGATAGCTTCGTTTGTAAATAAATAAGTAGGTATTTCTTTACAATTTAGGAGCTAATTAGTCAAGTAATCAGCCGTCCGGTATTTCGTATATTTCGTATATATTTATTGCACATATCAGAAAAAAACACAAACAATACAGAAAAGGCATGAACAAAGGCAAGCTTATCTCTAAAAAGAGATTTCTTCCAGAAAACCCAGGATGGACAGGATACACTTTAAAACTCAGAACGGGTAGGCCTATGTGCTAAAGTAAAATCTTTAAAGAGTAAATCTTAAAATCGTATTTCCGAATTTATAGGGTTTGCCTAGTTATCAAACACCAAACGTTATGAAAATATTCCCTCATCATTCACTAAATGCTAATAACTGTGTCTTTAGAATCTTGAGTCGAGAATGCCTTCTTCTTTCAAAATCGAATCTCAAAAGATAAAGTAGAGAGGAAGAGCTTGACTTTGTGAACAATTTGTAGTATAAGTATGTTGTATATCTGACTGAATGCTAAAAGGGATAAAGAAACTCAATCCCAAGAAAAAGATATCTTGACCTGATCTTTGATCTCATACATTGACATTACGGGGCAATATCAAATTATTCAAACCGCAACCATTTCGACCTTGTCTCACGCAAGTCCAGCGAGATACTTCGTGTTACTAGCAACAACGTGTATAAACGCTAAACCCGGGAAAGCTCACTTTCTAGTGGTAAGAAGCTCACTTTCTAAGAAGGTATCTTACACATGTAAATGTCCTCATTTGTCACGATTTTTTCGCATATGGGTAACAAAGACACAGTTTAGCCCCGAACAGGGGGTAAGCTACTGTCTCTTAACATAGGTAGGGCTTTTATTTCTTTCTCAATTTTTGTCTCATCAATGAAAATTACGTAGTGCGCGGCCGTAACATAATTTCATCAGGGTTAGCAACTGAATCGTCGAGCGACTACTATGCCTAAGTCATTCACAATAATTATGATGTGATTCATTCAGTTGTGAGAGATCTGAGATAATAGTATTTACTGTATTCTTCTCTAGAATGCCTCGTATCTATGACAGCATGACGAGTCATGCATCTCAATGTGCAAGAGCAAATATGTAAATTGGCTACCGAGTAATCAGTCCATCTGTAAATAACTATGCACATTTATTTGTACATACTTTATACCAACCTCCTTTTGAGTCTAAATTGCCTCTTCTGGGGGTCAGCTATCTGCTCAGCTGACTGTACAAGTGTACATGCTCGTTTTGTTGCGGTCAGTTTAGAACTTACACCTTTCAAATATTGGCAATGGAAGTGCGCGCACTATGCAAATTGTACCCACCTTGAAGCTATCGGTATTATCGATGGCGTCTCCATACCCCGGGGTATCCACCACAGTGAGACGCAACTTCACCCCTCGCTCCTCAATCTCCACAGTCGAAGCGTCCAGCTTCACTGTCTGGTTGGTTTTCTCTGCAAACAGTGTCAGACTGTCAATAAACTAGACCCATAACGCTACGCAATGGTCAAATTTTGGGTTCCGCTGTCGGGTTGCCGCGGAACCCTAAATTTGACCATACACCCCTCCCGCACAGAAACACTACCGCAGACAAGACCTACTTAGCAAAGCAGACTTGTACAATTTTGTAAATATCGCTTCAGCCATGTCTTGTTATTCATTCGACTATCCAAATAAAAACCCCATTTGTGCTATAATCTGCCATGTTGGTATAAGTTCAGAGGATACGTAAGAAACGCATTCACATGTGTACCATCTGTGGTATTGTTGAAAAAAAGTCACTTTATTCTTAGATGCAACAGGCTAATGGCAATCAATAAAACAAATGTCTCTGAGTAGTGGAATGATTCAAATCTAACTTTAGATGTATTATTCAGATGTACTCTGAAGACGATGACTCTGAATTGAATAATGCCTATCATTGCAAATGTAAATTTAATTATCCTCTGAACCTCTGTAGGTATGAATTGGCAATGCAAATAACTGTGGTGCTGATGGGCTTATGTCCTGCAAAATATGTTTCTAAACGGTTGATCATAGTTGGATTCATGTACATTAAACAAACCCATTTCTTCCAGGAAACCTAGGAGTTAGACTTAGACCTAGGAGTTAGATAATTTTCTCAAGTGCCTATGATAGTTGCTGACTCATTGTTTACTCAGTTTAATGTTACTGTCATAAAGAGTCCTTAATTGGCCTTTGTCCAATCATATTTTCTGAGCTAAGTAGACTCAGTTGCCAAATAAACAAATAAATAAACAAATAGCTCACCAATAGCATCAGGGATGACTCTCTCTGGATACAGGTCTGTCAGGAATAGAGAGTTGACCAGCGTGGACTTGCCAAGGCCGCTCTCTCCGACCACCATGAGAGTGAACTCAAAGCCCTTCTTCACTGACTTGCGGTGCACCTGGTTCGGCAGGTTAGCGAAGCCAACATAGCCGGGTGTCTCCAGGTTAGAGAACTGGGGATGACGTGAAGAATATGGGAAGTGGGTCAAATCTAAGTTGCAAGATTCGATTACAAACTAACAGACAGACAGGCAGATGGATAGGTGAATGTTAATAAAAGCTAAATAAAGCTAAGCTGTTTATAATATACTTTTGTGAGTGATGGATGATGGATGTTAGACTCAATAAGAAGTATGTATATTGTAAGTCAGATGAGAAAGAAAGGAAATATAATCTAATAGGTATAAATTATGTACAAAGGGGATCTTTTTAATATTAATAATAATTTCAATAAATTGAATTAGCAAACCAAGTTCAGATGTAATAGGCTGATTACTGAGCCATCATTTCATACATATTTACATGTTAAAAATATTTTATTGTAGGAGATTTTTCTGAATCGCAGTACATTTTGGCCTGAGTGGATCAGCTGACTTGTATGGAGAAGTGAAAATGTTCTTAATGAAAGTTGCTCAAAGTAGTTTCTCATTTTGCGTTAATTCATTTACACCTTATATAATTGGTATTAATAAACATTTCAAATAGGTATTATTAATCAATAATATAGAAATAATCAGACAATTTAAAAGAATACAAATAGTTATGATACCTTCCTAAAGAGTTTCATATCTACAACTCTGGACATCATGAGTTACTGACAAATTCACCATTGGACACAGTAAGTGCTGGGTAAATACTGAATCTCATTAGCTCACATACTGGTAGTACCACCACATTACTAAACAAAATACATATTATTTATATGCATGCAATGTTGATATGTATTCCAGAGGCATTCGTAAACAATGGCCTACATTTGTGCGTAACTGTATCAGGATCCATTTCCAAATCACCAATACTGCGAGGTTGTGTACGGTAAATTTATGTAGGTATACAATTGATGTGTATAGTATACTTTTATGACTCACAGCCAGCAAACACACGCAGCAACTTATGTCGGGAACGGTCATTGTGCTTGGGGTGTTGAACAAGTAGTTAATGAATAATGTGACGATGCACAAAGCTTACTTACATTTTTAGCCGTATCGCTAGACATTTTGAATGGTATCAGCTGCAGACTCGAGATTGAAGTCAGCAGAAACCGATTTTCCGGTCGGTTAATCACCCGCCGCTTGTTAAAATGTGTACTGCAAAGCTCTTGTGTTTAGTAATATATAACGTGAATCGTGGTATTTTATGAGGAAATTGTGATAAATAAACTCTATCACTTCCTCAGAACAATAACTAAAGATCACTCACTCACTTCTCACAAAAATGACAACTGAACTGAATGTTTGATTTTTATAGTAGCGAGTAGCGAGCGACAATTCGCTTGGAGAATGGGAACCTGGGAACTGTGAACATTCAGCCTGCAGCCGGATAGCAAAAGGCGATTTTCTGACTGCCAAAAATAGTTCTGAAACCTGCCAACAGATGACTTGGTATCGACATGGGGTTGGTTTTTAAATCGTTCATCCTTAATTTGATTAAAAAATGGTGTTCAAAGGATAGCTGGTGATCACTTTCCTAACTAATGTACTTTTCTTTTTGTGAGGAAATGCGTAGTTTTTCCGGAAAATTAAGTTGAAATTTCCAAAATATTTGTCACCAAAACTCAAAAATCGGCTTCTTTATACGTTGAACAGACCATACGCAAGCTAAATTTGCATTATATTGTCAATAATATTGTCAGTAATTTTAAAATTTTCATTTTAAATTTCCAGAAGCACTACGCATTTCCTCGCAGAAAAAAAGCCCTTTGGTATGAAAGTTACTGCCAGCTATCCATTAAACACCTTTTTATAATCAAATTAAGGATGAACGATATAAAATCCCAAACCCATGTCTCGCCTACGACATCTAGTGACGAATTTGGAACTACTGAAGTGGTTTTTTCTTAAATCGCCCTTCGAACTGGCCCCCCGTTCCGAGTCACGCCGCTCACGCCAAAATCGATTACAGCGTTACGTAGCCGTTCCGAGTCAGTTTTCAACCGACTTCAAAAAAAGGAGGAGGTTCTCAATTCGACCCGTATGTTTTTTTTTTTCTATATTTGTTATGCGATAACTCCGCCAATTATGAACCGATTTGAACAAATCTTTTTTCGGCTTATAGGTAATACCTCAAGGGTGGTCCCATTGACACCAAGTCAGGATCTGATGATGGGATCCTGGAGAAATCGAGGGAACTCTTCAAATATTATAGGCAGACCTATAGTGATTTTTGTGTTTTTCATAATAACTCGTGCAAATGCACATGGTAAACATAATATTGTGATGCGGAACTGCTGATGAAGACCACATATGGCCACCAGATCTGCTCAATACTAGGTACAAATACAATGCGTGGCTGACGGGCAGGCAACGCATAGCCTAAACCGGTGGACCTAGAGCCATGAAACTTTGTACAGGGGTTCCTTAGTAGCGTGGGGTAGCACTGATATGGGATTTGACAAAATTAATTCCCCAAGGGGAAGGGGGGATTAGGGGTTACAGTTTGTATTAAACACAATCTAATCAAATAGGGTTTGTGGAAGTCGGTTTTTTCTAAAGTTTACTTTTTGTTTCAATTATATTAGTAGCGAAGTAGGCAGGCAGTAGAGTCATAGTGCCTGCTATTTGGGAGGCGACACGAACTATACTAACTAAACTAATTAAAATCGTGTGTTTGAAAATTTAATCTGTGGCCACCGCACAAGAGCTTTCAGATTTGAAGTATAGCAAGGGATGAAAGCTTGCAAAATGTTTTCAAATGTATTACCAAGCCATACGGCTAATTTGGTGGGAATATATTTCTCCTTGCCATATTAAGGGTTAACTTGCGTTAATTTAAATGTCATATATTTTTCTTTTGCGGCTAGAATACCGAGCAGAAGAGTAGATGAAATTTCACGGAACCCATCAATTTAATCTTTTTTATACTTGACCCAAGTCGCGTTTTGTGACATCGCCGTCAGCGCCATAATCGATTACAGCGTCTACGATGCCACCTTTTTGTATCGCCAAACAAAACTGACTCGGAAGTCTCGGAACGGCTCCGTAGACGCTGTAATCGATTTCGGCGTGACTCGGAACAGGGGGTTCATCGATGACAGTTTGTCAATTATCAATGGCAGTTGTCAAGTCCAAGTCAATTAAGTCAAAGCAAAGCAACCAAGCAAAGCAAGGTTTTATGTACGGCCCACGCTCGAAAAAGTGAATATTTACTTAAATCCGGATATTTAGTGCTATTTAGTGCTTGAAATTAAATTCCCGAAGAATGGCGACGTCCAGCGACACGTCAGATTCCAACGTGAAATCCCGCAGACCCGCTGGTGAGGGCGCAAACACGACACACCCTGGCCTCGTCATTTGTTTATCGATTGTGCTATTTTCGTACGATTCGCCCCATTCCCAATTTTATAACATCTACAGGCAGCGTGGTGGAGTATGGCTCAATCTTACTCGGATCCGAGTAAAGGCCTGTGCCCCTCGGTGGGGACATTAATGGGCTACATTTACTATTTACTTTACTTACAGGCAATTAAATTCTCAAATCATATATCTAACAAGATAGTATTAACTAATACTAACTAATTTAATTGTTTTTAGTAGTAAGTTAATAAATGTGTAAGATGTTATTAAGATGCATCATCATCATCATCCTCAGCCCACATCGACCCACTGCTGGGCATAGGCCTCTTCTCTGTAGCGCCAATCTTCCCGGTCCTGTGCCAATTGCAACCAGTGGGATCCCAACGACTTTACAATATTGTTGGACCATCGGGCCTATTGTGTATAAATAAATTGCAAGTGTTATCTTTTTAAATCAAAGCTTTAGACTTATTACAATAGAAGTAATCATACATTTACGACACAGCGGCGCATAATCTTTGTGCGCCGCCGTGATAGCCCGTGGTGCGCAAACCAACAATCAGAACAGGGCGTTTTTAGCGGAGGGGTTAATTTAAGATGCATTTTGTGTATAAATAAATTGACTGACTAATATTTAGAACTCATTTACCTCCTATGACTTGTGTTATATCTTAAATGTTCGGTTGATTTCCAGAGTCCGCATTCAAACAGCAGCGCCTGCCTGCCTGGCAGCCGATCCTCACGGCCGGGACAGTTCTCCCGACATTCTTTGTGATTGGTATAGCATTTATTCCTGTGGGAATAGGGCTCCTTTACTTCTCTGATGAGGTAAGTGCCAAAATTAGACTTGTTTCCTTGGGATGGTGCTTTGTTGATTTTATCAGTTCATCAAATGTTTTTTATTGTTTTGTTAAGGTTATTTGGATGATTGGTAATTTTGTGTCCTTCATTGGTTTGCTGGAAGAAATCTCTTGTTTTGTGCAATAAAGTGTAGAGTATTAAGTATAGACCAAAGTAAACAAACCTGTTGCTATTTACAGGTAAAAGAGCAAGTGAAAGACTACACATACTGCATGAAAGAAGGTGAAGTGAACCTGACATGTGCGGAGTACATCAAGACTAGAGAGTACATCGAGGATATAAATGCATCGTGTGTGTGCAAGCTGGAATTCAACCTCACCGAGGACTTCAAAGGAGACGTCTACTTCTACTACGGACTGACTAACTATTATCAGAACCATAGACGTTATGTTAAGTCTAGGTGAGTAAAATACAATAGCATGAGAGGTGACTAGTCAGTCACAGTATAAGAACAGTAGATAATCATCGAACAAAGGTACATCGCACGGCTGCACACATGCGCGCGTGTTCGGTATGCACGCAGCATAGCCTTCGGGAATGATGGAGACTGCTTCTATCGGGGCCGCGCCGCGCTGTTGCCGTTTTCGCTCGTTCTCACTCGTTACCGCCACCAGTATGGCATCGTCGTCGTCTTTTCGGAAATGTGTGTACTGTTGTGTATATAGGACAATTCCAGAGCTATCTTACTAACTTACCAACCTAGTGAAGTTTAGCAACTATTATACTTACAAGGAAATATTTTAGGTATAGTATAGTGGTAAGTATTAAAATATTCGATGAAGTGGGAAACTAGAACTAACGATCTGTAATATTATTACTTTGTTTAAACAATATTGTCTATTAAACTGTAATAGTAATACTTTGCATAGGTACCTTACCTACTTAAAAGCAAAATTAGTGTTTTAGGTAGGTATGCCAAGCCACAAACGTGACACAGCCCTGCATCGAGCGAAAGTAGGTAACGAACGCTCCTAAACAACCTCTGGTTTACTACTGTTCTATATGTATACTATGACTCAGTCAAAGCCAAACAAATTGGTGCAAATCATGCTATTGACAACCTCAGTGGCATTGAGGTTCAGGTTGTGCTTTCCAAGCGAGAGGTTGCAGGTTCAAATCCTGGCTGGGGACATAACAGGGTTCCCATGACACAGGGCCAGTGTAGGGCCAGAACAAATGAATGTGCCTCATGTTAATGTTGCAATGCAAACCTGGACACCTGCAGGCAAGCCAGAGAAGCCCTCCCGATGATCAGACCTGGACACCTGCAGGCAAGCCAGAGAAGCCCTCCCGATGATCAGACCTGGATTGTCACATAAGCTTCTTAAGAGGGCTCCGGAGCGCGCGGTAAATTGCAATTCGAAACAAGCGTCAAAATTCATCCGATATATCGCTATCTCTTTCGACACTTGCCGGGAGAGCAAACCATACGCCCCGCCCGCTCCCCCGCCGCCCGCCGCTGCCGAGCAGAGACAGCAAGATGGCTGTTCAAAAATATTGATAAATTCGGTATGATCCGTGAATACCAATATTGATGAATGAAACTTGTTTTCAAAATCTTTTCAAATTTGGGTAACTTGACAATTTATATTGCAAGCTGTGTAGTTATTAATATTACATGATGAATGGTTGAGTTTTTAATACAAAACAAATCGGCGGAAAATACGTCGTTTACGTCCTAAAAATGATTGAAATGGAATCGCATGTTATTTTTAGTAGGTAATTATTTTGAAACAAATGTTCGAACAGGAACTTAGGTAATTACTGTCTTATTCCGAATAATAGCTAAGACACGTTAAAATATTCTCTAATTTGAAATTTTCATGGTATCACGTTTGTATGGGAAATTCAATGGGCGCCATGGCCTTAAGCTTTGACTTTTTGACTTTGACTTTGACTTTCGATACCTGAACATGCTCTACTTAACAAACACTTATATACCCTAGTTATTATAGACTGTCCTCTGTGCAGAGCCTGCATGGAGATGGATGAGACAGCCACCCACTTCATATTGAAATGTTCTTGTGTGGCTACCTACCGGGCAACACACCTCACCTCGGATCACCGGGGTCGCTCCAGGAAGTCGTCGGCAACGTCATGGGTCTGCTAGACTTCCTACAAGAGCTGGGTTGGCAGGAGTAGTGCCCCCAACCCACATCACGCAAAATAGGCGCAATTCGCAGTCCTCGAGTTGCGGAAAACCAGCCCGCGATAACTATGTATATGTTTTAAAAATGATACCATGTAAAAGTATGACATATACTGCTGTTGTTTCAGAGATGACAATCAGCTGCTCGGGCGTCTCTCGCTCACGCCCTCGTCTGACTGCGACCCGTTCGGCTTCGCGACCGAGAACAACGTGCGAAAGCCGGTGGCGCCGTGCGGGGCCATAGCGAACTCGCTGTTTAACGGTAACTGCTAGGGACAGAAGGACTACTAACGGAGGCTGGCCAGGGCCATGTTGATTCTGGGGAACATGATGACTGCTGAAGGCGGCTGGCCGGGGCCATGTTGATTCTGGGGAACATGATGACTGCTGAAGGCGGCTGGCCGGGGCCATGTTGATTCTGGGGAACATGATGACTGCTGAAGGCGGCTGGCCGGGGCCATGTTGATTCTGGGGAACATGATGACTGCTGAAGGCGGCTTGCCGGGGCCATGTTGATTCTGAGGAACATGATGACTGCTGAAGGCGGCTGGCCGGGGCCATGTTGATTCTGGGGAACATGATGACTGCCCAAGAAGGCTGGCCAAGGCCATGTTGATTCTTGGGAACAGAATGAACTGCCCGAAAAGGCTGGCCGGGGCCAGGTTGATTCTGGGGAACATGATGACTGCTAAAGGCGGCTGGCCGGGGCCATGTTGATTCTGGGGAACATAATGACTGCCCAATAAGGCTGGCCAAGGCCATGTTGATTCTTGGGAACAGAATGAACTGCCCGAAAAGGCTGGCCGGGGCCAGGTTGATTCTGGGGAACATGATGACTGCTAAAGGCGGCTGGCCGGGGCCATGTTGATTCTGGGGAACATAATGACTGCCCAATAAGGCTGGCCAAGGCCATGTTGATTCTTGGGAACAGAATGAACTGCCCGAAAAGGCTGGCCGGGGCCAGGTTGATTCTGGGGAACATGATGACTGCTAAAGGAGGCTGGGCAGGGCCATGTTGATTCTGGGGAACATGATAACTGCTCAAGTAGGCTGGGCAGGGCCATGTTGACTCTGGGGAATATGATGACTGCTAAAGCAGGCTGGGCAGGGCCATGTTGATTCTGGGGAACATGATGACTGCTAAAGGAGGCTGGCCGGGGCCATGTTGATTCTGGGGAACATGATGACTGCTAAAGGAGGCTGGGCAGGGCCATGTTGATTCTGGGGAACATGATGACTGCTAAAGGAGGCTGGCCGGGGCCATGTTGATTCTGGGGAACATGATGACTGCTAAAGGAGGCTGGGCAGGGCCATGTTGATTCTGGGGAACATGATGACTGCTAAAGGAGGCTGGGCAGGGCCATGTTGATTCTGGGGAACATGATGACTGCTAAAGGAGGCTGGGCAGGGCCATGTTGATTCTGGGGAACACGATGACTGCTAAAGGAGGCTGGGCAGGGCCATGTTGATTCTGGGGAACACGATGACTGCTAAAGGAGGCTGGGCAGGGCCATGTTGATTCTGGGGAACACGATGACTGCTAAAGCAGGCTGGGCAGGGCCATGTTGATTCTGGGGAACATGATGACTGCTAAAGGAGTCTGGCCGGGGCCATGTTGATTCTGGGGAACAAAATGACTGCTAAAGGAGGCTGGGCAGGGCCATGTTGATTCTGGGGAACATGAAACTGCTAAAGGAGGCTGGCCGGGGCCAGGTTGATTCTGGGGAACATGATGACTGCTAAAGGAGGCTGGCCGGGGCCATGTTGATTCTGGGGAACATGATGACTGCTAAAGGAGGCTGGCCGGGGCCATGTTGATTCTGGGGAACAAAATGACTGCCCAAAAGGCTGGCCAGGGCCATGTAGCTTCTGGGGAACAGAATGAACTGTGACAGAAATATTTTACGTGACAGGAGGCCAGCCCATCGCCGCACCTAAGTAAACCTGTGATTCCCCGCAGACACCCTGACGCTGTACTCCGTGGAGCTGGCCGAGGCCGTGCCGGTGAGCCGGACCGGCATCGCCTGGAAGTCGGACAAGGACATCAAGTTCCGCAACCCGGACGGCGATCTCGCCACTGGTAAGTGCCTTCTTCCTTTGTAGCGACCTAGCGACCCATGAACACAGCCTCTAGCCTAAAAGAAATTACTAATAATAATAATTCAAAAGCTTTACTTCAGTAACAAACTTAATTTTAGATTTCAAGTTTATTGGAGCTTTCAATTCAATTAAATTTTTGGTTATAGTGGCTTCCATCTATTTGATGATTCTGCCAATGTCGAGTGTCTGAGATGGCACGTATTTATAGCAGTTGACCGGTTTTTATGATGTTCAAGTATCTAGAATAAAATATCACAATATATATATGATAAAATATATTAAATATGTACAAAATAGTTTGTTAATTACAAGTACACACAATTATAAATTAAATTATAATTGTGTGTAAATCACTTTTTGCAAATCGTTTAATTTCGTATCTTTTTCCAGCATTCGCCAACTTCTCCAAGCCTGTCAACTGGAGGAAGAACATTTGGCAGTTGGACACCGACCCGAACAACAATGGCCTTCAGGTATGATTTTTATTTTCTCTCCATCATTCACCTGGCGCATCATTCCCGTGAAAGAAAGGTAAGGTAGGGAGGTAGGGTGGTTGTGTGTTTATGTGTGTGTAAGAGAGAGAGAGAGAGAGAGAGAGAGAGAGAGAGAGAGAGCTAGTGGTGATATCACCTCGCTTGTTGTTTCTGGTCCCCACCGGTATCTTGTTGTAAAACTATATGTTCGTTTTGTTACCAGAACGAGGACCTCATAGTCTGGATGCGCACAGCCGCGCTGCCCACATTCCGCAAGCTCTACCGCCGCGTCGACCACACCAAGGAGGGCTTCCAGACCGGGCTCGTCAAGGGACAGTACATCCTGACCGTCGGCTACAGTGAGTATGCCGGAGCGCCAACAGATGGCGTTGCTGTTAGGTTTACCCGTTTGCATAGAAACCTACATCGCGGAGGCGAACTAATTTCTAACAAGATATATAGCTTATTGGCAAAAAGTACAGATACTATAATATTATACTAATACAGATAGACCACCTAGAACAAAATATGACACCGGCGTAAACAGAGATGCTACGGAAGCTTCTTTAGTTCGAGGCCATTATCGCTTGGTGCAGCACCATCGAAAAATTACAAATACCATAAGATGGCGCTAAGTTATATAGGATTTATTCTAAGATTAGCGCCACCTCCTAGAAGTATGTTAACTGAAACCAGGGCGTTTAAAGTACAAATCTTACTCCTTACGCCATCTCTTACGAAGGGTTACTAATTCTAAATTGTATGGGATGAGCACCCTGTGCTAAAAGTGAGCGTATTTGTGCTTCTGCGGCATTGTGTGGGAAAAAGCATGAAGATTACATCGAATCGCCAACAGATGGCGTACCTGAATGGTTTACGCTTTTGCATACAAACCTTTATGGAGAAGGCGAACTAAATTCTAAAAGTTATTTTAGTGTCTTACTGCGGTGGCTGGCTGGCCCCCTAATGCAGAAGGGGACTTTAAAAATGTGGAATAACTCGCTAACTGTTGGTTGCTGGGCGTATTATCAACCCACACTGAGCCAGCGTGGAGGAGTATGGCTCAATCTTACTCGTATCCGAGTTGAGGCCCGTACCCCTTTGGTGGGGACATAATGGGTTACGTTCTATTATTATTTTATAATACTTAACCAAGCCGTCGTCCACAGACTACCCGGTGACCGAATTCCAAGGCACCAAGTCGTTCGTGATCTCAACGACTTCCCTCCTCGGCGGCAAGAACCCGTTCCTGGGCGTGGCCTACGTGGTCGTGGGCACCGTGTGCCTCCTGCTGGGCATCATCCTGCTGATCGTGCACGTCAAGTGCTCCAAGAGGTGAGCCCATCGCCGGGAGCGAGCGAAGAGAGATAGTGCCCGTTCCTGGGCGTGGCCTACGTGGTCGTGGGCACCGTGTGCCTCCTGCTGGGCAACATCCTGCTGATCGTGCACGTCAAGTGCTCCAAGAGGTGAGCCCATCGCCGGGAGCGAGCGAAGAGAGATAGTGCCCGTTCCTGGGCGTGGCCTACGTGGTCGTGGGCACCGTGTGCCTCCTGCTGGGCATCATCCTGCTGATCGTGCACGTCAAGTGCTCCAAGAGGTGAGCCCATCGCCGGGAGCGAGCGAAGAGAGATAGTGCCCGTTGCTGGGCATGGCCTACGTGCTCGTGGGCACCGTGTGCCTCCTGCTGGGCATCATCCTGCTGATCGTGCACGTCAAGTGCTCCAAGAGGTGAGCCCATCGCCGGGAGCGAGCGAAGAGAGATAGTGCCCGTTCCTGGGCGTGACCTTCGTGCTCGTGGGCACCGTGTGCCTCCTGCTGGGCATCATCCTGCTGATCGTGCACGTCAAGTGCACCAAGAGGTGAGCCCATCGCCGGGAGCGAGCGAAGAGAGATAGTGCCCGTTGCTGGGCGTGGCCTACGTGCTCGTGGGCACCGTGTGCCTCCTGCTGGGCATCATCCTGCTGATCGTGCACGTCAAGTGCTCCAAGAGGTGAGCCCATCGCCGGGAGCGAGCGAAGAGAGATAGTGCCCGGTCCTGGACGTGGCCTACGTGCTCGTGGTCACCGTGTGCCTACTGCTGGGCATCATCCTGCTGATCGTGCACGTCAAGTGCTCCAAGAGGTGAGCCCATCGCCGGGAGCGAGCGAAGAGAGATAGTGCCCGTTGCTGGGCGTGGCCTACGTGCTCGTGGGCACCGTGTGCCTTCTGCTGGGCATCATCCTGCTGATCGTGCACGTCAAGTGCTCCAAGAGGTGAGCCCATCGCCGGGAGCGAGCGAAGAGAGATAGTGCCCGTTGCTGGGCGTGGCCTACGTGCTCGTGGGCACCGTGTGCCTCCTGCTGGGCATCATCCTGCTGATCGTGCACGTCAAGTGCTCCAAGAGGTGAGCCCATGGCCGCGTCGGGGTTTAGGTCTGTGAGGAATAGAAATTACAAATAAATTAAAAGTAAAAAAACATTTTTAAACAAAGCTTTTATTTAATGCCCTAAAAAGAAGAAAATAAAATTTCAATTCAATCAAATGCGTCATTTTATTACATTACACAATTTATACGATATAAAAGCTTGTTGCGGGATTTATCTCCAACTCTGTGCAAATAGGTGCCTACCCACCTAATTAAGTCTACACTCAAGTAAATCTCGCAACAAGCTTTTATATCGTATAAATTGTGTAATGTAATAAAATGACGCATTTGATTGAATTGAAATTTTATTTTCTTCTTTTTAGGGCATTAAATAAAAGCTTTGTTTAAAAATGTTTTTTTACTTTTAATTTATTTTTAACTTTTTAGTCTCAGCATCAGCTCAGCTCCATGTCATAAAAAATATTCTATGACTAAAGTATTCGTCAAGACGAATCGAACGAGCCCAAATTCGACGGGCTTGCGATGTTTTATGACAGAGTTCCCATGACCGTCTTCCGTCTCCAGCATCAGATCAGCTCCATGTCATAAAAAAATATTCTAGGACCAAAGTATTCGTCAAGACGAATCGAACGAGCCCAAATTCGACGGGCTTGCGATGTTTTATGACAGAGTTCCCATGACCGTCTTCCGTCTCCAGCATCAGATCAGCTCCATGTCATAAAAAAATATTCTAGGACCAAAGTATTCGTCAAGACGAATCGAACGAGCCCAAATTCGACGGGCTTGCGATGTTTTATGACAGAGTTCCCATGACCGTCTTCCGTCTCCAGCATCAGATCAGCTCCATGTCATAAAAAAATATTCTAGGACCAAAGTATTCGTCAAAACGAATCGAACGAGCCCAAATTCGACGGGCTTGCGATGTTTTATGACAGAGTTCCCATGACCGTCTTCCGTCTCCATCATCAGATCAGCTTTAAGTCAGAAATATATTGCATTGTCATCCGACTTATACACGTATGCGAAATTTCAGCTCAATCGGATAACGGGAAGTGGGTCAAATTCAAGCCGACATTTTTGACGCGAACCGTGATACCCACAAACAAACAAACAAACATACAGTGCAAGTTTAATAAAAGCTTTTAAAAACTTTATTATCAGAACAATTTGCGAGTACAATGAATGAATGAATGAATGAATGAATGAATGAAATTATAATAGACTGAATGAATGAAATGAACGAATGAATAAGGAATTAATGTAAGAACGGATGGAAGATCAACAAGTTTGATGTTTTTCCTTTTTCCATATGGGGTTTCATAGGTTTACTCATTATCATTAGCCATATCATCCTACTATGTACTTGCGCTTTAAACGGGCAACTAGTTGAGTAGTAAGCAACTAACAACAAATGCTATAGTTGTACAAAACAGATGGATTGTAGCATCGAGCAACTTCTGACTGTGTGTCGATTGTTGCGTGGCGACAGTGACTGCGCGGCGCTTGTCAGTGCGGTATGCGCGTTATTTGCGCACGGTGGCGCGCCGGCAGTCTCCGCTGGTCCGGGCGCAGGACAGCCTCAACGCTCTTTTGGCTGCAGCACCAGCGAATGATCTGTTTGGTGATGCATGGAGGGACATAGTGCGAGAATTTTGCAGGTTCTGCGAGATGACTGTATGAGTGTTGTCCTCAGATTATTTATTTTGTATATTTTGAAATTAATGAATTTTCATTGAATTGAATAACAAATGGAATGCAATTAATCATGGAATACTATTAATTAATGTTTATTGTATTTGTCTAGCGCATTGGATTATTCTGTAATGCTTTACAATTTAATTTGAATAATAAATAAATAAATAAATAGGAAAAGCTCTCTGTCCCCTATACTAACCCAATGAACCCTAATTCCTGACCCTCTCTCCCCCCTTCCCTAGGTACCCCCGTCCCCTCCAGACCGCCGTCTCCAACACCGACCTGCAAGCGAACACCGGCTCGTGAGTGCCACTTGCCGTCTACTTAGCAACCGTAATATAAACAACCTCCTTCCGTAATATATTCAACCGCCTTCCGTAACATAACCTCTTTCCGTAATATAACCAACCTCCTTCCGTAGTATAACCTCCTTCCTTCCGTAATATAAACAACCTCCTTCCGTTATATAACCAACTTCCTTCCGTAAACCGTAATATGACCAACCTCCTTCCGGGTGTTTGTAATATGGAGCAACAAAACATTTTAGGGAGTTAGGGGCATCATTCTGAACAACGTTCACTAGCAAACCGATTCGATCAGAGCAACTTTATTGTTCACTTCTCTATACAAATCATCTGATAACCGCTAGGCCCAAAATTTATTGAGATATCAAAAAGAAAGTTGCTCTGATCAAATCGTTTTAGTAGTGAAAGTTGTTCAGAATGATGACCTCTACTCTAAAAAAAAAAAGTTGCTTCATACTTCTTCCATAATATAACCTTTCTAGTGCAGGGGGCAGTACTGTTTAGATCCTGCTATAAGAGTTGGTATTTGATGACTTTGATGATTATTTTGCAATATTTCGCGGTTGAACCAATCAGTAAATTGTGATAAGATTTTGTTAAATGCTATGTCCTTTGTGAAATACAGTGGTATGATATCACTATAGATAGATACAATCAGTAGCATTGGAAAAAAAAATGTTTTCTTTCCACAGCACGACGGAAATGATCAACGTGAACCCGCGTACGCCATACTCGTAAGTGACGGGGCCACGCGACCATCACGTGATCTCGGGCCACAGACGCTAAAGTGAGATTTTGTTTTTAATTCTGAACAATCGGTAACTGTCATATTTAAGTTGAGAACTTTGTTTTACGTTTTACCTATTCAAATCAGGCGTAACCCCACTGGACAGGACACGACACGAGACAGAGACGAATGATACAGAAAAGCGTGCTTGCTCGTTATTATCGATAGCGAGAGTGAGTGGACTGTATTTGAGAATATAAAATGAGATAAAACTGCGAAAGATGTTGTTGTGATGATTTATTTTGTGACACTGACAGAGTTGGTAATTTCAAAACGTAAAAGCAAAATTAAAAAGGAAATATAAAACAAAATTACATGAGACATAGACATAGACATCATGAAGCGGCCAGCTTTCCGATGAAAGGAGGTTCCGCAACATTCGTTCTGTTTCATGTTTTAAGTTTAAGTAAAAAGGTCTGGCTGGCCTGAAAAACAGCGCTGTGATGATGTCACATCACTCAGCATCAGCTGAGTCTAGTCCTTTTTGCCACAAATAAAATAGGTTAGAGGGTTAGACAGATCACATGCTATGTTCATTTTATTTATGATGAACGCTCTGAAATAATCGCGTTCTCATTGGTCAACGCCAATTTGAAGCTGGCGGATTGGCTTTCAATTGGTGTTTAATTGAATAGCTATCGGGATTGATTCCACAGACTACAATCTACAAGTCGAAGTAAAAATCTATGGAAATCTATGGAAATCTATACCTAGGTACTGCATTTCCAGAAGAGAAGTTTTGTATATAGAAATTATATTTATTATTATTGCATTAAGTTTGGTTGTACGTGATTGTGGGATATTACTTATTTTAGTTTACATTAGAGACAAATATTCAAGTACAGTACGGGGCCATTGTTTTGGCACGTCATCGGGTCTCTTCTCGCTCTCTCATACTCGGGGCACGTCGGTTCCCGTACTGTACGAACACGTTTCAAACAAAAAATATTGTAGACGAGCAAAATAGTGTAATGTCTAAAAGTGCCTTTTCTTCACACTTATTGAAAGTATTATTTTTATTATAGTGATTAGAAGGGATTAATTAAGAAATACTTAAATTACGTGCACTTTTACAAATTAACCAATTTCACTAATAAATACATTCTATTATATTTATTATAGCAGAATTATTTTATTTATTCACAAATGTATTCAGGCTAAAATTAATTACTAAACACAAAATTAAAAGTCTTGTTAAATATTCTACTATTGTGTTCTATTTATGCATGTACAGTCAGAGCATCAGTTATATGTGCCCGCGCAAGATACTCGCATCTTAATCATAAACAACCAGCATCCATTTTGTTTTGACATAAAGGATGTTGACATAATGTTAACTTTGGCTATGTAGATATTTCTAGATCATTAAGATGCTGACTGTACAAGTATTGCAATAGGCGGCGTTTTATTGTTCAGGCACGCGATTTATTAAAACTTGAAAACTATATTCACGCATTTATGTATTATTATTATTACTAAACACCTAAATTGCCAGCGACAAAGCTTCGAATAGAATCTACAAATTAAATGAATGTTTGTATCGTTTGTAAATTGTTAATTAGTTATTAATAAACGTATTAAGAATAATAAAAGTTTTTGTTTTTCACCCCCTGCTACAAAACGTATAGATTAGCATTATAGTCTTCGACACATAATTTACATAATTTGTTTATTGTACGGAAAACAATGTGATACATAGTCTTAAAACAAAGGTAAATAAGCAAAGGCGAGCTTATATCTAAAAAGAGATTTATTCCAGCAAACCTAGGCAAGATAGGACAGATTGTTCTGAGAGAATAGTCCTAGTGCACAATAAATAAAATGAAGATAAATTAATCTACATATATCTACACAATAAAAATGCTACATAGACCTAAATATGAATACACATCACACGAGCGAGCGGTTAAAAGCGGAATGTTGTCAATCGAGCCAAGCAACCGGCCGCCATTCCTCAGCGTGGGTCCAATTTAGAATCGCCCCGCCCAGTTGCGGTGACATACTTCACAGAGTTTCTTGTATGTGACACTCGCACGCACCGCTCGCTCTACTGACCCGAGCCGGTGGTGTAGGTCATAGAGTAAACTTATTACATATGGGGTATAGAGGTCACACTCAAACTTTCGTTCACTGGCCATCTGCTGTAAAACTACAGAACTTGCTGGCGATTTTCTGGGGTAGGGAAGGGGGTGCGGGATGAAAAAGGGTATAGTATAGAGATAGAGTAACTTAAGTGTAGGTACCGGTAGGTATGGAATGTTTTTCTCACTAGCAGATCTCGGGAAAAGTTTCGTGCGTGCCTAATTTTTTTGGCAAACAAGGGCAAAACAACGATCGTTGATCTCGATCTATTCTGTTGTGATATTGTGATAGGTACGATGATTCGCCACACGACACGGACATTCATGTGGAAAATATGTTTTGTTTCCATACAAGCGATTAATTATATTTTAGACGTACAAAATGAGCGAAAAATTAAACAAACTTGTGAACTTGCTTCCCCTTGGTACAACCTATTAGACATACAGTTGGGACCACGGGTCCGCGTAAAGTGTTCTCTGAGCTCTTAGTGATAACAACACAAGTAATAAAATTTAATAAAACAAAACAAAACATGAGATTCCATGTCATCAAAAGTAAGCAGAGGGTAGGTCAGTTTTGCTTGTTGCTTGCTACCGAATCGGACTGTCGTGTTTGTTTATGTTATTTTAAATACCTACTTGTCTCCGTGTAAACGCAACTGTGTCTCTAACACCCCGTATAGGAAAAGGCGTGACGGCCCTTAATTTGGCAGATCAAAAAAAAACCCGAATTTTATAAAAATAATATCTGTAGCGTGTTTGAATGACATTAAGGGCCATAGGAAAATTCCTAAAATAAATATATTTCTATCAATTTTCCGGAAAAACCATGTTCCACACACGGAACATTGCCAAATTATCAGCGCAATCATTGCGTTCTCTAGGAAGAACATTGCCAATTTAGGGGGTAAAGTGTTAAATAAAAAAAACTGACATATTTTTTAACCGACTTCCCAAAGGAGGAGGTTTACAATTCGTCCGGATGTTTGTTTTTTTTTTTTTTTTTTATGTCTATCCCCCGATAGCGCCTAAACGGATGGACCGATTTAGAAAATTATTTTTTTGTTTGAAAGGGTTTACCTTCCCATTGGTCCCATTGACACCAGGTCAGGATCTGATGATGGGATCCTGGAGAAATCAAGGGAACTCTTCAAATATTATAGGCAGACATATAGTGATTTTTGTGTTTTTCATAATAACTCGTGCAAATGCACATGGTAAGCATAATATTGTGATGTGGAACTGCTGATGAAGACCACATAATATGGCCACCAGATCTGCTCAATACTAGGTACAACTACAATGCGTGGCTGACGGGCAGGCAACGCATAGCCTAAACCGGTGCACCTAGAGCCATGAAACTTTGTACAGGGGTTCCTTAGTAGCGTGGGGTAGCACTGATATGGGATTTGACAAAATTAATTCCCCAAGGGGGGGGGATAAGGGGTTACAGTTTGTATTAAACTCAATCTAATCAAATAGGGTTTGTGGAAGTCGGTTTTTTCTAAAGTTTACTTTTTGTTTCAATTATATAAATAGTATATTGAAAACCTAAATAAGGCGTTACTGCTCCTTAGCTTTTCATTCAAAATTATCATATTTTATGTCTGTGTCATTTTGTACGAAACGCTAGGAAGCAGTTACGATTAACTTTTCCAGAAACTAAGCACAATCGTGTTTTGCATTTTATGCAAAAAACTGTGGTCTTTTTTGGCACTGCCTACAACGGCCAAGTTCCCCAAATTCAGCAAAATGTCCAACTTCATCATATCTGATGGAGTTTGATGGCCTTGGGATGGTTGGCTTAGCTATGAAGCTTTCAGTGAAGTCAGTCTTCTTACGGCTTGCTGACTTACCGAGCATCACAAAGTTGTCATACAGTTCTCGCCTGAATTTTTTTAGGGGTAGCTTTTCACTTTGTTGTTTGCGGTACAGTTGCCAAGCATTATTTATACAAATGTCGAGGAGTTGTACAAATATGCCCATATACCACCTCCTTGTCTTCATTGGGGTTTTGACTGAGTATTTGGCGGTGTTCCTTGGGAAGAACACCATGCTTCATAGGTTATTTGAAGTGTAAATACGTGTTTATTGAATTACATTTTAGCACTAACACGTTATGTATTTCTCAAACTCGTGATGCAATAAATAATTTGAGAAGAAACCCCATGCAAAATAGAAAAAAAAAAATATACGCGTGTAGCACCGTACACGTGTTAGAAGTAAAACTTCTGTAGCTAGATCATTAAGTGGTACCTATACTATACACCTATACCTACCTATACTAAAAGAGATTTAAATTTCCAATTTTGAGATCCAATCTCTGCTTCAAGTTACTTTTAAGTTTCAGACGTCCGATTATTTGAAATTATTTTATACTTGTACTTACTTTTAATACGTCATGTCATTTATTTCCCACCATTCCTTATCTACAATTTGTCGCGCTCGTGGTGATATACTTAACTCATTCAATAGTGTCACTACTATTTGCATCTCGCTCAGATTATATACCATCTGACGTCACGTCTTTAAGCCGTCTCGCTCAAATGTATGCATTGCTTTGCTTGTTTTAGAAATCCATATCGACCCGTGTGACATTGATGAAACTCTTTTCTTACAAACTGTATGGATCGCATCGCACAGCTGTCAAACATAAGTTCCGGTTCCAACAAAGAGGTTTTTTGTTTGTCCCAGCCAGCGGCGGCGGCGGCGGCGGCGGCGCCATCTTGGCCATACCGGAAATCAAGAACTCGTGGAAGAATGCTTAAAATAATTTTTATTTGTTAACGTTTCATCAGGTTTTTCTCTCACTAATTAACATTCTTTATTGTACGAATGTATTATTATCTTATCTGATTAGTTAAAAACCGTATTGAAAATAGTTGCGGTTTTAAAAGTCTTCAGCCGACCCTGACGTCACCGATTCCAATTTCCGTTACATTTCTTAGCCACTCGTGATAGCACCCGGCTAGTAACAATTGAAAAGCAAATATATGAATAACCCACAGTTGAGAGGTTAAATAAATTTTACCCCCGTGCCCCAAGAAGTTTTACTTCAAAAAAAGCAACAAATATCTTCAGTAAAACAGGAGCGCGCCGGTTCGTTGACATTTTCGTTCCGAACTGACAGTTTTAGTGTTGACAGCAACAGAATATATTTTTTAACACTTGCTGGATAAAAATAAAATACCTTTTTATCAATTCAGGGCCATTTTATCGCTAAATAAAGTCACTACATTTTCATAAAGTTGGTGTTCCGTGCACAGAACATCACCAAATTAAGGGCTAACCCGTTTTTGAAGTAAAACTTCTTGGGGCACGGGGGTAAAATTTATTTAACCTCTCAACTGTGGGTTATTCATATATTTGCTTTTCACTTGCTACTAGCCGGGTGCTATCACGAGTGGCTAAGAAATGTAACGGAAATTGGAATCGGTGACGTCAGGGTCGGCTGAAGACTTTTAAAACCGCAACTATTTTCAATATGGTTTTTAACTAATCAGATAAGATAATAATACATTCGTACAATAAAGAATGTTAATTAGTGAGAGAAAAACCTGATGAAACGTTAACAAATAAAAATTATTTTAAGCATTCTTCCACGAGTTCTTGATTTCCGGTATGGCCAAGATGGCGCCGCCGCTGCCGCCGCCGCTGGCTGGGGCAAACACTCAGAACAATAGGGCAAACAAAACCAGTGACGTGACCAAAAACTACTTCGTTCAACCTCTTTGTTGGAACCGGAACTTATGTTTGACAGCTGTGCGATGCGATCCATACAGTTTGTAAGAAAAGAGTTTCATCAATGTCACATACGGGTCGATATGGATTTCTAAAATGATGAACGAATCGTTTTGTGGCCGGTAACTATGGAATAGGTACCTAAAACGCGCTGCGTAGTCGCGCAACGGGCAGCTAGTAATCGCATAAAGTCACTTAGAATCATCCAAATGTGATATTTAGTTTTCAAGCAAATTCCGATGTGATGGATGGCTGCATTAAGACTTCTTGAAAACAATAAGTAGGTACCTAGAACTGTTCTAAAGCCACTTTTTATTATATAGTGCAGTTCAAGTCACAAATTAGCAGTTTAGCTACTAAGTACGTGTTATACCTACCTATTTAATGTTTATCTGTAGTAAACGGCCAAAGCGAGGTCTACAGTTTACAGAGCCATAAGTTTAATGGCTTATTGTTACGCTTATTTGTTTGTATGTAATTTTTGTAATACATATTTTAAAGTTGAATTGTTGTTATAACTGTTGAAATTATACGATTTTGATTTTAATAAGCTTTTGTAATTTTAAAGTT
Source organism: Argyresthia albistria (assembly GCA_963457715.1). NCBI lineage: Eukaryota > Metazoa > Arthropoda > Insecta > Lepidoptera > Argyresthiidae > Argyresthia > Argyresthia albistria. The sequence continues at coordinate 6,410,336 of OY735274.1, read as the reverse complement.
AATGCTTCATGCCAGTCAATAATGTTGAAGTAAAATATAAAAATCGAGGTATGTCGTAAGGCGGACTAAGGAAATGTCAAGAATAAAATTAAATAAGAGTTACGTCATCGCTTCGCGATGAAGTAACCCTAAAAAATCCTAGCAAAGTAGGTATGTATAGGTTAGCGGGGGTAGCATAAGGCACGCCAGTCACCCCAGCCACGCATTTTGTCACAATTTAATGTCATATCATAATGAATGCGCGCTATTTTATGGAGAAACATCATTGAGACGCGAAAGGAGTTGGCAATTTGGCAAAATGACTGCCCCAGACATGTACAAAGACTTCTCAACAGCCAATTAATAGCATTTAAATATTCTCTCATAAATTACTGCGTCTTTAGTTAGTTTGTAGAACTTGAAGGAAAAGATTAAATAATTAAGAGTTGTCACTTCATACTCTATGATTCCGCCATTGATTAGTGACTTTTGCCATCGTTAAAAATAACATGCAACATAATTGCCAACTAGCAAAACTGTTGAAAACAGGAGGTTTCCAGAGGAGTGGCTAGATGGCGTTATGTTGCATGTTATTGCAAAATGGTGCTTATTTCTAGCGACGGCAAAGGTCACGGAATCATATTGGAATCACGGAGTATTGAGTAACAACTCTTATTTACCTATATTTAATAAATTTTTTCTTCAAGTTCTACAAACTAAATACAGACGCAGTAAATTAAATTTATGAATGAATATTTAAATGCTATTGGCTGTTGAGAAGTCTTTGTACATGTCTGGGGCAGTCGTCCATATATTGATTTAGCCATCTTCTTTGTCATTTATCTGCGCGACTGAGGTGAGTGGCAAGCCTTATGGTAGCCCCGCAGGTACACATTAACTTGGAATAGTTGAAAGTACGTACTCGATCAATTAAATAAAGGGACTGGGCACAGAGACAAGCAAAGCAATGCATACATTTGAGCGAGACGGCTTAAAGACGTGACGTCAGATGGTATATAATCTGAACGAGATGCAAATAGTAGTGACACTATTGAATGAGTTAAGTATATCACCACGAGCGCGACAAATTGTAGATAAGGAATGGTGGGAAATAAATGACATGACGTATTAAAAGTAAGTACAAGTATAAAATAATTTCAAATAATCGGACGTCTGAATACTTAAAAGTAACTTGAAGCAGAGATTGGATCTCAAAATTGGAAATTTAAATCTCTTTTAGTATAGGTAGGTATAGGTGTATAGTATAGGTACCACTTAATGATCTAGCTACAGAAGTTTTACTTCTAACACGTGTACGGTGCTACACGCGTATTTTTTTTTACCGACTTCACAATAGGAGGAGGTTTACATTTCGTCCGGTTTTTTTTCATGTATGTTCACCGATTACGCCAAGATTGATAGACCGATTTGTTTTGTTTTTTTTTGACAGGGTTTACCTTCCCATTGGTCCCATTAACACCAGGTCAGGATCTGATGATGGGATCCTGGAGAAATCGAGGGAACTCTTCAAATATTATAGGCAGACCTATAGTGATTTTTGTGTTTTTCATAATAACTCGTGCATTTACTCATGGTAAGCATAATATTGTGATGCGGAACTGATGAGGAGGACCACACATGGCCACCAGAAATGTTCAATACTAGGTACAAATACAATGGCTGACGCGCAGGCAACGCATAGCCTAAACCGGTGGACCTAGAGCCATGAAACTTTGTACAGGGGTCCCTTATGTAGCGTAAGGTAGCACTTAGATGGGATTTGACGAAATTAATTCCCCAAAGGGGGGGGGGGGGGGAATTGAGGGTTACAGTTTGTATTAAACTCAAAAATCACTTGACATTGGTTTCTTATCAAATAGGGTTTGTGGAAGTCGGTTTTTTTTTAAGTTTTACTTTTTGTTTCAATTATAATGTACATTGTTTGTCGTGTTATCCTATACTATATCCATACAGCTGGTCCCCTGTAACGAAAAATGGTTATCGTTTTGGAATAGCGGTTTTCCGTACATGTTTTTGGACACTGCAACGTTGCAGGAGCGAGCGAGCGTCAAGATGATTTGTGTGTTGCGTGACTTGTTGAACGATTTTATTGTCTTCTGGTATAATACCTACTACCATAGAGCAAGTATTAGAACTACTACTACTTACTAGTATTTTGCTCCATGCTACTACTAATACCTATCTAATCCTCTATATTACATATCTAAGTTCCGCCTCCCTATGACATAGCTATAGATACCTTGCCCATGCTTTCATAGGACATTATCAGTGATCGGAATAGGTAGAGTGATTTTTGGTACTTACGTCATGAAAGTCATAACATGGATATGCCTTTTTTCCGGATGGTTCGGGATTAAACGAAGGTTAACGATGACACAACTTGGAGACTGTAACTCTGATTGGTCGCGAAGTCGCAAACTTTGCATTGTGCCGATGCCGATGGTGCTACTTTTTAACCGACTTCCCAAAGGAGGAGGTTTACAATTCGTCCGGATATTTGTTTTTTTTTTTTTTTTTTTTTATTTTTTTTTTTATGTATGTGCCCCGATAGCGCCTAGACGGATGGACCGATTTGGAAAATTATTTTTTTGATTGAAAGGGTTTACCTTCCCATTGGTCCCATTGACACCAGGTCAGGATCTGATGATGGGATCCTGGAGAAATCGAGGGAACTCTTCAAATATTATAGGCAGACCTAAAGTGATTTTTGTGTTTTTCATAATAACTCGTGCAAATGCACATGGTAAGCATAATATTGTGATGCGGAACTGCTGATGAAGACCACATATGGCCACCAGATCTGCTCAATACTAGGTACAAATACAATGCGTGGCTGACGGGCAGGCAACGCATAGCCTAAACCGGTGGACCTAGAGCCATGAAACTTTGTACAGGGGTTCCTTAGTAGCGTGGGGTAGCACTGATATGGGATTTGACAAAATTAATTCCCCAAGGGGGGGGGATAAGGGGTTACAGTTTGTATTAAACTCAATCTAATCAAATAGGGTTTGTGGAAGTCGGTTTTTTCTAAAGTTTACTTTTTGTTTCAATTATCTGAAAATGTATTGCTCGAAGTTTTTGCGAAAATGCGCGGGCTTTTCCTTTTTTTATTCGCCCGTTTCTGGAGTAGGCTAAGATTATAAGGTCATGCAGCCACTTCTTCCGTGATTCCGCGCGTTTTATATACAAAAATAATTTCGTTTTTAATTTTCTGTATGCACCAAGGAGGTTGGTAACTGGTAAAAAAAAACTGTATGTGGCCAGTAACAATTTACTTGAAATTTAATTAGTAGACAGGTATCTTTGCAGTATGACTGCTGACAAATAAAAATAAAAAAACCGGGTATGTAATGGAATTTCATACATACTTCCCACCCTTGGGTCGGAAGGATTTTCATACAAACTTCCATACCTTGGGATGAAAGGATTTGAAGGGCGGGATAAAGGCGTTTCTTCCCTCTAATTGGTATAATTAGTATGTATTTTCAGAGCAGGTGTGATAAAAAATAATATAATTTGTATAGGTACCAAATTACTAAATAAATACACGATATATGCAAATACACCTACATACACTATACAATAATTTTACCATAAATACATACATACAATATCTATCACGTAAGAGAGAGAAAAGGTTCTTATATGTACCTATGTGTCATAATAATATCTATGTATTATAGGTACTAGAATAGTTTTATTGTACGCGCAGTTCTTCCCCCTACCTCCTATCATCTCCGTCTCCTACCCAACATGGTTTGCTGGAAGAAATCTCTTATTAGAGATAAGCTCGCCTTTGTACATATTTTTGCTATTTTTACTGTCATGTGAGTACAATAAAGAAATTACGAAAATTACGAGAAAAAATATTTGGTATAGGTAATATTCATAACATCCTTTTGTTAGACATGTTCGCAAACTTTTTGTCACCTCCCACGCCGGCGCCGACTCTACGGGTTACGATCAAGTTTTCCTTACAAGGGCAGGCATAGATCAGAGGTCTAGCTTTGATCCGAATGGCTTTTTATGATGTCTTAATTTTGAAGATTACTTTCAATATGATGTTGCTACTGCTGTGCTGTATCATTGTTTACTAGTCGTTGCCCGCGGGTTTGCTCAGGTACTTATCTAATTTGAAGAAATTACGAAAATATACCTAATTATGTACTTCTGACAGTGAGGTTGGCCTACAATGCGGGTGTCGTTCTGTCACCCTCACTGAACTGAATGTGCGAGTGTTTTGGTGTTGTGAAATAGAATTTTGTGAGTATTTCTATTTGCCCAGCAGCAGTGGGAAACTTAACGGATATATTAAAACAACAAACAAGTGCGAGTCGGACTCGCGCACGAAGGGTTCCGTACCATTATCTATAAAAAACCACAAAAAAAAATGTATGGGCGCCCCCCCTAAATATTAATTTTATTTTATTTTAATTATTTATTTTTAAGTAAATAATATACTCAATATATTGTGAACATTTAAGCGTTATGAGCAAAAAAAATCACGTTTGTTGAATGGGAGCCCCCTTAATATTAAACTTTTAAATTTTTAGTATTTGTTGTTATAGCGGCAACAGAAATACATCATCTGTGAAAATTTCAACTGTCTAGCTACCACGGTTCATGAGATACAGCCTGGTGACAGACAGACGGACGGACGGACGGACGGACAGACAGACAGCGAAGTCTCAGTAATAGGGTCCCGTTTGGCACCCTTCGAGTACGGAACCCTAAAAAATACAGATTTGCGATTGAAAATGTCCTGCTAGGGGCTGTCCTACTATGACGTCACGAGTACATGACAGATACAGATCGTCCAACGATTAATTATTCATGTTGTCGTATTTGGGAACGCGTTGTGTTTTTGTTCTTTTTTAAAGCGCAATGATTTCCGATCACTACTAATAGCTCAAGCACAATACAATTGCCCATGTATCTCAGTTAAGTTGCATTTCGTTGCGTAAGCGCCAAAAACTTCAATAATTCTATATCACGGCATATTTTGCAATCGCCGTCCAACATTCCCCATTCGGAAGTTTTTATGAATCAGATCATTTCGAAGGCTACTGTTGATCCGTTTCTCATCGAGTTTCGTCTTGAATTTCCCTCGAGGCTGCCTTGAGGAGATGTGTCAGTCAGTAACCTTGTTGACGTAGTGAGTCAGCTATTATTAGTGCTATGTGTTACTCTTAGTAGGGTGGGTCACTTTTGGAGCGAGGCAGCCTTCAGTTATTTCAGTAATTCATTATTATTATTTATTAAAAAAAATAGAGACGTTTTACCTGAAAATAAAACGTTTATTAAATACTTACCATATTCAGGGCCTAATTAATAAACATGAGAAGACATCCTTGATTTTCAGAGCTGTACACGTGACGTATATCCGGTCCGTCCAATGCCGCGCTTCCTTTCCCGCCTGTTTTATAGCCCACTGAAATCTTTGCCGCGCTAAAGTGGCGCCACCACCGAGGCAGTATGAATTTATGATTCGAATTTTTCTTCATTGGTCCTCATGTTAATTTCACCAGGCAGATTTAAAAAGTTAATTAGGCCCTGAATATGGTAAGTATTTAATAAACGTTTTATTTTCAGGTAAAACGTCTCTATTAAATCTTGACCGATATTCAGGGCCTAATTAATAAACATGAGAGACGTGTTTGGTATCGCCTGGTGGTGGTTGACGCTAATGTGATTCGTAAACTTAACTTTAATTTAGATAAGATTATGTTACTGGTGTTTGAATAAAAGTCCATATAAGGAGCGTTATGTATACAAATCTGCAAGAATTGGATACCCAAAATACATATGAAGTTGTGAATGAGCACCTTGTTGCAGTATGCATGTTGAGTTAAAATTAATATTGTAACTGAACAAATAAAAGTAAATAGAGTTAAGGTATACTTAGAAGTTTATTAATTGTTGAACCTGCGTGTGGGTCATACCAATCTAGTTTCGATTTTATTTATGTACCTCTTATAGGTAGGTGGTAGGTACCAAAGATGCACAATTTTAAATAACATAACAATGAAATAACATAAGATCAACTAGGATTTTCTTGGAAAATAAAGTAATGGTACACACACAATGGATCATCACTATTATTAATAAATTATTCAATAGGAGTAAATAGATTCGTAATCAGCGATTCTCTTCTGTCTGCCGTTTTGATTTCCCTTTGATAGAATTTTTGGAATGTTTTAGCAGATTTCCAGTTGCCTCGGGATAATATGTCGTCTAGGGAAAAGTTTTCTGTCCAGTTTTTAGATGCAACAGCTGACCTGAAGCTGCCAGGTGTAGCATTAATGTTAGCTTCTTGAAGTAATTTTTTGACCCAGCCTCCGATTATTGTACGTGTAGCCGCTTTAGGGTCACCTGTAGTGCTTATGAATAAGTTGCTGCATTTAGCAGCGATCCGCCTGGGTTTTCCCAACTCGATGAGAAGACGTATCCAGTAGACAGGATCCAGGGATTTATTATCCTTGTTCTTGCTCAGTTTCCATCCCGACTGCTGATGTGTGATGGAATCGGTTTTCGATCCAAAAGAGGGCCATAAAATTATATTGTCATCTGAAATAATACAGTTTTCCTGGGAGACACTAAGCAAAGTTAAATCGTGTAGACGTCTGCCAGAACATAATAAAAGAATAGCTGCTGTTCGTTGTGAAGTGACGAATAAACTTGGTGAGTCGTAGGATTTGTTAGAGAGGTGTTTAACGAGAGTGTTAATATCCCAAATAGGGGCTTTATTATGTTTAGGCTTAGCTAACCCAATTGATTTTAGAACCTGTTTGACAAGAGTATGCGTGCTAAGCTTATTGATTTTATTGGGATTACAAAAAGTGGATACGACAGATTTATGTACCAATATGGTGCTGTATGACAGACCTTCCTTTTGATGTAGATCAGACAGAAATCTAGCCAGGTCTGAACCTGTAGGATTGTAGACGTTTACCTTGCAAGTTTTGGCCCAATTCAGCCAACGATTCCAAGCTGGTCTATATGTTTTGAGAGTGGATTCGCGCCAGCTGGAGAGTAACAGAGCTTTTTGTTCCTCGCTCCAGTTGTTTAGGTGTTCTTTCCACCCCCACATCGCCATACCTCCATCGTCATCTCCGATGTCTTGGGAGGTGGTAGTCCTGTCGTTGTGTCTACTAAGACCTGTGACAGGTTCCGTATGGTAAATGGAGGGGAAAGTGCACGGCTCTTCAGATCCGGTCTCCAGTAAACTTGTTGCCATCTCGGGACTACGATCAAGTACAGGCCCAGAGCATTGTTCAGGTGTGACAAAACTCTGGGAATTAGATAAGGCGGCGGGAACAGCCATGCCAACTTGTAGTTCCACTTGCTGCCTAGGGCATCGAACATGCTCGCCTGGCTGTCGCTGCGGTCGAGTGTGCAGTATGCTGGAACCACATGAGCTCGTCTCGAAGCAAAAAGATCTATTTCCGGGGTTCCCCATTTGGCAAATACAATTTCTGTTAGACGTGGCAGGAGATGCCATTCTGGAGGGTCTCTTTGACGCGATAAGTGGTCTGCTTCGCAGTTGTAGTTCCCTGCTATGTGATAGATGGACATGTGAATATTGTATAGGTCTAAGATTCGAAGCACCTTCATCGTCAGTTCTGTGAGGGCTAAAGATTTTGCCCCCCCTTCGTTTCTTAGGTAAGAGACAACAGTCCTGTTGTCGCACTGAATTAATAGGGCTTGTGAGCTCAGGAGCTGACAATGATCTCGTAAGACATTTAATATAGCCAGCATCTCCTTGTGATTGCAGTGAAGGTTCTGCTGTGAAGGGAGCCATGAACCTGTTATCGACGTGTCGTCTAGTTTGGCACCCCAGCCGATGTCGCTGGCATCTGTTGTCAGATAATGGGATGGTAGCGGAACATGAATCTGAGTGCTCTTCGGGCAATTCGATCGCCACCATTCTAATTCGCCTAGGGCTTCTGCTCCGATCGAAAATATTTTGGTCGTTTTCAGTCGCAAGGCCTTGTTGGCTTGATTTTGCAGGTACCTGTAATGTAGGCGACCCCTCGGTACGGCGAAGCTTGCAAAGTTCAGTACGCCTATGAGACTTTGTAACTCCTTGATAGTCGTTGTTTGTAATGTCAACATTTTGGATATAATGCGCTGTATTTTCAAAACCAACCTCTGAGGGACGTGTTTCAAGTTCTGCCATGTGTTCCAAACAATGCCCAGGTATTCTACTTCCTTTTGAGGGTTGCAGACAGATTTCTCTCGATTCAATTGCCACCCTAAGTGGGCAAGTGTGTTCAGCGTTAGCTTTACTTGTTTTATGAGGGTATTCTTGTCTTGATGTACCAGCAAAAAATCGTCGAGGTACACAATGATTCGGATGCCACCGTGATCGCGGAGATATTGAGCTATCCAGTTTGTTATTGATGCGAATGTTCTCGGCGCTGAGCATAGGCCAAATGGTAGGCACGTCATTTCCAGGAGTAATTGTTGGTTTTTGTCTCCGTACAACAAGCGTAGAAACCTTCTGTGGCCTTCGAAGACAGGGACGTGGAAATATGCCTGATGAATGTCCACCTTGACCAGCCAGTCGTATGGTTGCAGAAAGTCGATTACTCGTTGAACATTTATCAGTCTGAAGATGCGGGTGTTGACGTAATGGTTTAGATTTTTCAAGTTGAATATGGGTCTCCATGTACCGTCGCTCTTGGCGCGTAGAAACATTGGAGAAATAAAGCTGGGGGAATGCCGCGCCGCTTTCAACACACCCTGCGAGATCATGTTTTCTATGATTTTTGACATCTGCTCTGATTCCGGCGTTTTGACACTGCAATGGTTTGGAATGTGCAAGGGCGGTTTCATTACGAAGGGGATACGATATCCTTGTATAATGTTTAGTATGTAGGGAGGTGCTCCCAATTGTTTCCAGTGATCGTAAAACATGCGGAGTTGTCCGGCATGAAAAGTCGTCTGTGTGTGTGTGGCATAGTCAGTATTTACGTTGACTGGTTTGGTGTCTCCTATCCCGGTGGGATGAGGGAGGACTTCTTCTAGGAGGATAATCCCTGCCTGGCCGGTCTTGTCGACCGCGGCCTCGTGTGCCCCTTGCTCCTCTCCCACGAAACGAACCACTAAATCCGCCTCTAACCGGAGCCTGAAATCGCCCTCGATTGTTGTGACTCACGGCCTGTCTCTGTGCCGGAATGTAGGTAGAAGTAGAAGGTTCGTGCTGCGGTGCAGTGTTATAGCGAACTTTCTCAGATCGAAACACATTTTTGCTTCCACCCGCTTTTTCCAATATAGCACTGAATTTGTCAGCTTCAAATAAATGAGAGCCTGACGGAGCAACTTTGCATAGGCTATTCTTGTGGTACTGGTCTTTTACCGACGAGAGTATGCCTTCTCTGCGATATTGAATTAGTTCGGCTCTGTGTCCGCAGACGAGTTGAAGAGCATCGTTTGAGATTCTTGCGTACTCACCGTTGGCCAACATATCATTTAGTTTTGTATGGATGTCCTCGAAGCGCAGACTTTCTTCTTGATGCACCCAGGTCAAGAAAGTTTGTAGTTCACTCAAAAGCGCGTCGCGCTGTTTGAGCAGTGCATAGGAAATGCTAGCAAAGGCCTTCTCCATATTTAACGAAGTTTTAGATGTATCATATCTCTTGACTTCGTCATTAGCTTCGAGATTTGTGAAACCGGGCGCAAACAGGTAATGTTTTTGGACATCGGCATACCGGACATTATTCCAGTCTGCGGTATCGAACCGCTGTAAATCTTTTAATTGCTGCATTAATTCGGGAGAAGCTTGTGGTATGGCTGGCTCCTTGGTTTTTGTTCCAATGGAAAAATTTAGATCCGCCTCGAAGTTCGGATCGATATTGGCAGGTTCGGACTGCTCAACTTGATCATCATCATATAAGTCGCCACTGACATTAGGATCAATCAAGTCGTACCGAGAGTCGCGATCGTAATCGTTACATTCCTGTGTAGCAACAAATTTATTTTTCAGATCTTTAATCTCGTTAAAAAGTAGATCAAACTTACGGTTTTGTTGGCGCTTCTTTCTACGCTTGGTTTTCCTATTTCGTTTCTTGCGATTATCGCCCGCTGAGGAACTCGATGAAGACGAGGAGGTCGAAGTATCCGAGTCCGAAGAACTTGCCGGTTTCCGCCTTTTCTTGCTTTTGTCTTTTGGCGCCGTGGACGGAGCCTCCTCTGGTTCCATTTTATAAATCGAACGGTAGCACCGTTAAAAGTATCTGCAAAAATCACTACACTTTAGGAAAAACTGTTGAACGCAAAGGTGATAATTATATTTTAAGTTCTCACGTCACGTGCTATTTTCGGCAGGCCGTTGTCAGGAGCTGACTAGCGACTGTGCCGGGCGAAAATCAAGACGCCAATGAAGAAAAATTCGAATCATAAATTCATACTGCCTCGGTGGTGGCGCCACTTTAGCGCGGCAAAGATTTCAGTGGGCTATAAAACAGGCGGGAAAGGAAGCGCGGCATTGGACGGACCGGATATACGTCACGTGTACAGCTCTGAAAATCAAGGATGTCTTCTCATGTTTATTAATTAGGCCCTGAATATCGGTCAAGATTTAATAAACACATTCATACGTACATTAGTCGAATACGTTTATTTACATTATTACAGAATTACATAAAAATATATTGCACACATATTATTAAAATATAAAAAAAAACATATGTAGGTATTTCACGTGATCAGGCTGTCACTAAAGTATTCCTGCTCCATCATCACATTGAAAGTCCCTGACATGATTTCGAGTGCCTCTTATTCTCATTGAAACTGCTCTTATAACTGAGATTAGTATTTTCACTTTCAGCCAGTACACTATTTGAGAATATGCGTTTCCCCATTTCTCATAAGAACATACATTTTATTTATCTGCAATAAAGATATGGCCTAACCCCAGTTATCTGAAATGGAGTAAGTATCTAAATGTGCCTTTGCAAACCCGTATGGGAAATGTCGTGACGCTGTGTTAAGGAAATATGAAGATAACTTGCTATCACTAGGTGTGCATTGATATACCTGGAGGTTTGCCGCACCAATGTGAAAAGCTTTTCACACAGCTTTTGGCACGTGACGCTCGTTAAGTGCCAAAAATATAAGGAACTGGTGAACTTTGGCGCACCTTGATTTTTCCGAAAAGTGTAGCTGAACCATTAGGCTCCCGTCAGATGTAAGTTTTCTGTTGTTTTAGGGATGTTTGGCATTCGCCGCGGTACGCTTTTTTATCAAAATATTCTCAAAAGTGCAAAAGCGATCCACCCTAATACAAAGACTTGCAGATTCGCCTACGACCGTGCTTACAATACACGCATGGCGTCATGTAAGCCACCGTTATATAATTGTCTATAAATGGGTAGGAGACATAGTGTAGTCTTTGTCTGTACGAATTTAACAGCCTATACTATAATATTGGTTTTCAACCGACTTCAAAAAAAGGAGGAGGTTCTCAATTCGACTCGTATGTTTTTTTTCTATGTTTGTTACGCGATAACTCCGCCAATTATGAACCGATTTGAACAAATATTTTTTCGGCGTATAGGTAATACCTCAAGGGTGGTCCCATTTAAATTTAATAATAAAAAAACAACCCCCAAGGGTGGAAAATTGGGGATGAACTTTTTTATACGCAATATCTCCGCCGATTATAAACCAATTTGAACGATTATTTTTTTGTTGAATAGGTATTATCAAAAGGATGGTTTCATGCGAATTTGAAGAAAATATTTCACCCCCAAGGGTGGAAAATTGGGGATGAACTTTTTTATACGCAATATCTCCGCCGATTATGAACCAATTAGAACGATTATTTTTTTGTTGAATAGGTATTATCAAAAACACTGATGTGGGTTACAGTTTGTATTAAACTCAATGTAATCAAATAGGGTTTGTGGAAGTCGGTTTTTTCTAAAGTTTACTTTTTGTTTCAATTATATGTTGTAAATCTTGCTCATATCGATTCGTTTCGATTCGCACTTTATACCTAGTTCCATGTAATCATTATGACATTCCGAAAAAATCACAAGCATTTAAAAAGCCCGGAATCTCTGAGGCATATCCATGTTAATATATACGTTTGAGGTCACTCACCCCAAATCACTCTACCTACTCCGGTCACTGGATATCATTATCGTCACACACGCCCAATGTGTGTGCCGCAGATTTGGATTATACCAAATTTATACACAATCGATAAGATAGCGCTATTAAAGATAGAGATGAATTTATGATGGGTTGGTGTTCAGGCACAGAAGAGATAATAGTACTCGTTCAGGGCTGTATTTTAATTTCATTTATTTATAAGTCAACCCTCTCGCTCCGACGTGTATTGTTCTTCATTGTAAGTTTGTTCGGCCTATGTCCTTATGAGAGAATTGCGATTAATTTAAAAGATCTCATACTTCGTACTTATTTATATTCCAGCTCCCCCCCCCCCTATTGACAACAACATTCATCTTATCGACGGGCACTGTTTCCAACAGGACTAAATTACACTGGTTACAACTATTTAAAATAAACGAGTTAGAAAATAAAACCTGCGGCAATTAGGCTTGGGCTAACGGTTTCTTACTCACTTTAATGGCCGTTCTACACTCTCGCCGAGACAACACGAGACATGCCGAGACGGAGAATGTAGAGGGTACCTCTCGCCGCGCTCGGGGTGTCTCGTGATGTCTCGCCTGCTCTCGCTCCGGCGGCGGTTGTTGGGCCCGAGTCAAAGCGTCTCGGCATGTCTCGCGAGGAGCCCGAGAGCATTGCACTAGAAGCGCGGTGAGAGTGTAGAGGGCACCTCTCGTGGCAGGCCTCTCGGGCGTGAGCTCTCGCCCGAGACATCACGAGACCACTCGGCGAGAGTGTAGAACGGCCATAACAGGTTCCCTCGCCAGTGAATCACATGAATTAAGATACACGTGTTTTTAGCAATACGGAAAATTCAAATATATGAACAAATAAATCAGTTGGGACGTGGCTGTGGCTGGACTAATGCATTTAAATCGTGAAGATAAAAAAAGTTTGGTAATTAACTAACAGAAAACAAATTGAGAAAAAAAGCGCTGGATATTACGGAATGCAGAACCTAGATTAGATAATTATATAAAGTGACCGTCAATAGAAATTGTGGACTATGTAAACAAAGCGCCATGTTGTATTTGTCTTTTCCGTAAATAACTGGTGATTATTTCATGATGAAATACAGTGTATAACAGGCAAGACTTGATGCTACATGAGTTGGAATAATGTTCAGTGAGGTGAGACTCCGTGACAGAACCTTGAGAAAACGGTTTGTTTACAATGTCCACAATTTCTATTGACGGCGACTTTAATTAATTATATTTACGCTTTCAGAGTTGATAACAATAATAAGGAGACTGCGTCATTGAGGTATATTAACCTTCGCGCGAGTAAAGGACGCGACCAATGTTCAACCCAGAGATATAAGAGACTGACTGTGTCCAAGTGGCCCCATAGTAATTTACAAATAATTAATTATCTGACATCCAAAAAATAGGTATTCTATTAGCCGTAATAATTCTGAGTGTGTCCCTGTGTCAATTAATCTAACAACAACATAATTAGAAGATAATTTATCCTTAATCTAACATGACATATTTTGACGTATGCTTACGCAAATTAAGTACACTTAGTTCTAGTGAACTTGTGTAACAAGTTGTGTAAAGGTGAATAGTGGGCAGTGATCATAATGGCAAGTGTGTTGCTGCTTCTAGCAGTAGCTTCAGTGGTGTCGGCCCAAAATGCTGATGATCTGTTTGAGCTGAACATTGTTCATTACAACGACTTCCATGCGCAGTAAGTACCTGTTTTAATGCATAATTTTTATTGCACACAATCATTGAAGGAAAAAAGAAGAAAACCAAAATAGTGCACAAAGGCGAGATTTATTTGTCACGTATATGGAAAGAAGTGACGCTAATACTCGGTCAGTTGTTGCACACAAAGCTTAGCCAATTTTTTAACTGAAACCTTCGTTCGCAGTAGTACCATTGCCCAGTTCCAGGTGGAACTACTGCGAATATTTTTTCGCGACAGTTCCATACATGCGAACCATAGGTAGGTAGGTACGTACCCAATGATGGAACTACTGCGAATACTAAAATTCCTTCATTCGCTTTAGTTCCATTGCCTAGTTCCATTATGGAACAAATGTTACGAGTATACAAGTAGATATACTTATACTTTACACTGTATTTGGACAGTTCTATTTCGTGAACCGGGAAATTGTAGTATCGGTATGTTTCATTTCATTTCATTTCGTTTATTGCCATAAATTACAGTAATTTAGGTACCGACGATGGTCGTACAGAATAGCTCTATGTAATTTTACTCAATGAGTGTAGCAGATATCACAGGGGAGTTTACATAACTTAGTCAAAAATACCCTAACATATGTCATAAAAATAATTTAACAATACAATACAATTAGATGTCACAGGGTTCGAGATAAAATAATGTCACTTAACAATAAATCAATGGCTTATATATAAATACAGTTGAACACTTAGAACAATCGTCATAAACATAAATTAAAATTAAAGAACTCATCCAAATCATAGGGCGACACAGTTAATAAGTAGTCTTTAAGACTTACGATGAACCTATTTCCGGACAGGGTCTTAATACTTACAGGTAGGCTGTTGAATACCCGGATAGCAGTACACTTTGTAGCATGAGTATAAGAAGCAGTTCTACAATAGGGTATCTCTAAATTGCCCTTGTTTCTTTCATTTATTCTTTCACTTAAGCCTGGCACCCTTTGAGGAAACTTATGGGGATAGCGCCTTATAAGTTTACACAATTCAATTATATATAGGGCAGTGATGGTATGAATTTTTAATTCCTTGAAAGACACTCTACAAGACTCCATGCCAGAGCTTATATTGTTTATAATGCGGATGGCTCTCTTCTGCAGTACAAAAATTCTTTTAATATCAACGCTTCCTCCCCACATGGCCAAACCGTAAAGCACTCTTGATTGAAAAAAGGCAAAATAAGCTTGCAGGGCAGGGCATGTATCGGTATGTATCGGTATGCTCGTCAGCACCACCCATTGGGAACCGTAGTTGTCGGTGGGATCCAAGTATTTCCTGCGCCGTGAGTCGCCTACTGAATCGCACGACAATAGCTATAGCTTGGGCGAAAAAAATCTGATTTGCTTGTAGCCCGGTGGCGCGGCGCGTCTCGGCACCTCTTCGGGCCAAAACCGTCTTTTGGCGCCTCGCTATAGCTATCTTCATGCCATTCCTGTTCGCGATTCCCAGCCCTGGCCCCCGGTTTTCGCGCTATCGAGATCATCTCCCCAGTCGAGTTATCGGTTTTGATACCGCCTGAATCCGTCGAAAACGATCTCGATTTATATTTATTTCGATCATAAACGGATCGAGATATCTCGGTTGGTCGAAAGGCTAGTCGTAAGGAATAGCTTTTTCTGGTTTTTGATAGATATTTCGGTATCTCAAAATCGATATTTCGACCATGGACATGATCTCGCTAGCGCCAGAATCGCCCGCCTGTCTGATCTGTGAGCATCCATCCCCCCCAACCTCCCCTTCCAGTTTCGAAGAGGTCAGCCCCCAAGGCACGGTATGCGTGCCGTCCGAAGGCAACTGCATCGGTGGCTTCGCCCGCCTCTACACGGCCGTCAGCGAAGCCCTAGAGGCGGAGCCCGACTCCTTGCTACTCAACGGAGGGGACACCTTCCAGGGGACGATATGGTACAACTTCCTGAGGTGGAATGTCAGTCAGCACTTCATGAATATGATGCCGCATGACGCCCATGTGAGTACTCCGTCTAGATTTTGATAGGTTTTCATACCCTTGTCCTTCTTTCTATCGTACGTTACGTTATACCCCTACATTGCAAGCCACTGTGCTGTGCTATTATCCATAACTCCTGCATCTCTATCATCAGCCCTCATTTACAGCTCCTGATCTCCACCAGTCTCTCTCTTTCCCATCTCGGTCGCGACCAGTCCTATTTGTAATTGTTGTATCTCTGTATCGATTTTTCCGATTTAAATAAACGTTTCTTCACAGTTTTAAAAGTTCTTTAAAAAAAATGGGCCCAGGGCTTTGGGTTCAGAGAGCACTTATCCAGTGGAGAGCGCATAGATACATTTTCCTTTGAAACACAACTCACCAATTTACGGGCGGCGGGGGACGGGGTAAGAGAGCTGTGATTGGTCAGACCCTGCGAAACTTGCGAATGCGAACGTTTGTTGAATACAACAAACGTTTGGCGAGCCGCATTCCCCCGCAGGCGCAGTCAATTGGATATATAGTCTCTGTTTGGGTTATAACAATTTGGTGGCAGGCGGTGGGATACGAACCCACGCCTCCGAAGAGACTGGTGCCTCAAACCAGAAAGAAGGACCTAAAGGCTGGAGAGAGACTTCACATGTTATTGTCCACTTAGTCAAAAAGTCTACTTTGAAAAACGTCCACCTGAATGGGGCAGAGAAAGGACTGGAATGAGCGCGAGAGAGAGACAAAGAAGTGGCAGAGGAAAATTATACCTACTTTTAATTGGTTCATTATTACCTACTTTTAATGGTTCCATAATTACCTACTTTTAATAGGTTCATAATTACCTTATTTTAATGGGTTCATAATTGAAAGATGGTAAGAAAAGAAGAAGTGTTTATTTGCCACATAAAATTATAAAATGAACATGAGCATGAGATCCAACTTATTTTATTTGTGGCAAAAAGGAACCCGAAAGGAAAGGAATTGCCCGACTGCCTTAAATTTATCGTGATGATTTCATTAAAAGCCCTAGATTTTAGACGGAGTTAAGGGTCAGATTCACAAAGTTAACTAATTTACATAATTTCCACGACAGGTATTAGGTAACCATGAATTCGACCACGACATCGACGGCCTAGTTCCTTACCTGGAGCGACTTAACGCGCCCATGCTCGGTGCCAACGTAAACTCTACTTTCGAGCCGAGGATGCAGGGTCTGTATCAAAACCACATTACGGTCCAGCGGAACAACCGGACTATTGGCATCATTGGTGTGCTGTTGACACAGGTATGACTTTATTATTATACTTTATTGCACAAAATAACACATTTTACAATTGAAAGTGGACAACACATGACAAAGGCGAACTTATCTCTATTAAGAGATTTCTTCCAGCAAACCTAAGATGGACAGGAAATAATTTAACAACAGGTAGACCCAAGTGCACAACATTAAATAAGTTAAAACAATAAATGACTCTTCATATAAACATAACATAGCGTCACGCCTTTTCCCATACGGGGTGGCAGAGGCACCACTGTGCCCACTTTTAACCAGTGTTTAAATACTCCATTTTGCGTGACAGGTGGCTAGCCTGTCGCCGCAGCTCTAGAGTAATGAAGGTTTCTTCACGATGTTTTCCATGACTCTTCATGTTTTTCAATACTGCAATAGCTAGGCTAAAAATACTAAATCAGAATCGGTGAATCTGGGGCCCTGTGTGCTGCACTGGGAAACGCTTTGCAATTGGATCTCGACCGCTTCTTAAACGCCCGAAATGGCGTCATTTGGTATCGCAAATGGACTGCCAATATTCGCAAGGCGTTTTTGAGGCATTCTCGCGGCGTTGCACATTGCTAATGGAACGCTTATTTTTAGTAGCATTGCCCCCCTGTTTAGCGTCTACGCCGCATTCTACGGTGTCACACTTTCAAATCCCCAAAATGACTTATCTAATAATAAAACATCGAAAACGGGTCGAAATATCTCGTTTGGTCGTAAGGTGGGTCGTGATCTTGAGAATAGCTTTTTTGAATTCGATGGAGATATTCGGTATCTTGAATCGATATTTCGAACATTGAGATGATCTCGATAGTCCCCCAGTAAGGCGTTAGCCCCAAGTACTTATGTTATGGTCTGTTTTAAGGTTCAATTAAATCACAATTGCTGACACAAACAAAAATTAAATGAAAATAGTGTACAAAGGCGAGCTTATCTCATGTCTCAATTGTTCATACAGTTCTCAGCCCCGATCGGTAACCTCACATTGGAGGACGAGGTGGACGCCATCAACCGAGAGGCCGCCATCTTGTCAGAGCAGGGGGTCGATATCATCGTCGTGCTGTCTCACGTCGGGTTTACTAGTGATGTGTGAGTACGAATACTTGTTTCACTTTACTATTTTACTAGTGATGAGTGAGTTCGAATACTTATTTCACTTTACTATTTTACTAGTGATGTGTGAGTACGAATACTTATTTCACTTTACTATTTTACTAGTGATGTGTGAGTACGAATACTTATTTCACTTTACTTCACTTTACTATTTTACTAGTGATGTGTGAGTACGAATACTTATTTCACTTTACTATTTTACTAGTGATGTGTGAGTACGAATACTTATTTCACTTTACTATTTTACTAGTGATGTGTGAGTACGAATACTTATTTCACTTTACTATTTTACTAGTGATGTGTGAGTACGGATACTTATTTCACTTTACTATTTTACGCCATCGGCAGCCAGATGGGTCTATGCATCACCAACATAGCGCGTAAGACCTGAATCCGACGGGCACAGGACCGAATAAGTATGCATAATAATTGAAACAAAAAGTAAAACTTAAAAAAAAACGACTTCCATAAACCCTATTTGATAAGAAACCCTAATTTCGCCAGATCCCATTCAGTGCTACCCTACGCTACATAAGGAACCCCTGTACAAAGTTTCATGGCTCTAGGTCCAAGGCTATGCGTTGTCCGTCAGCCACTCATAGTAGATTGTATTTGTACCGAGTATTGAGCATTTCTGGTGGGACCTAGAGCCATGAAACTTTGTACAGGGGTTCCTTATGTAGCGTAGGGTAGCACTGAGATGGGATTTGACGAAATTAATTTCCCAAGGGGGGAATAGGGGGTTACAGTTTGTATTAAACTCAAAAAGCACTTGACATTGGTTTCTAATCAAATAGTGTTTGTGGAAGTCGTTTTTTTTAAAGTTTTACGTTTTCTAGAGATTAGTTATAATAAATATCTTTATCCTACTTTATGTCTCCACAGCGCTATGGCAGCCCGCGTATCTCCCACTGTGGACATCATAGTAGGCGGGCACTCCCACACTCTACTCTACAATGGGGAGAGCCCTAACGGAGACTTTGCGATCAGCGGGTACCCCACCGTGGTGGACCGCGAGGATGGACATCGGGTAAGAATACTACTGGGAAGTGAAGAATAAAGTTGCTCTGATCAAATCGGTTTCATAATGAAGGTTGCTCAGAATGATGTCCCTAACAAATTAGTTTCTCATTTTGCGTTAATTTACGCCTTGTAGAGGTGTGGCAAGCGCATTGTACATTCAGATAACATACCATAACACAGCGTCACACATTTTCCCATACGGGGCGGCAGAGGCACAACTGTGCCCACTTTTAGCCAGTTATTCAACACTCCATTTTGCGTGACAGCGGTCTAGCCCATCGGCGCAGCTATGGAGTAACTGAAACCCACAAGACTTCGCTCTTCCTTTATTTAGATGAGATATGTAGCTAGTAATATAGTGACCTGGGATCATCATCTTTTCATCACGAATATCATAAATATACACACACACACACACACACACCCTTACACACACACACACCCCCTCATACACACCCTCGCACACATAGACACACACACACACACACACACACAGAGACATACAGCATACACGAATACTGGGTAAGCAGTCAAATTAAATTACATAGATAAATTGAAAATAGTCGTACAATATGCAAGCTTATCTTAAGAGGCGATGTGTAAGATAGGATAATTTAAAATTACTGAAGATGAGCTGAAGCTTCCACTCGCACTGTAAAATGGGTCTTGGCAGAATTACCAGCGTTGCAGTTATCTGCAACACATGCCGGGCCAGGGCCTATTCACTGTGGAATATGCACATGTATAGTTTCTTTCTATATTTTTTTAAGTTTTGTAAGAATCTTTATTGTATTTGTGTGTATTCTTACAGTGAATAAATGGATTAATCTATCTATCTATATACGTATGTTCTCCTCAGATTCCGATAGTGCAGGCGTCGTGCTACACCCGCTATCTCGGCAACATCAAGTTCTTCTTCGACTCCGCGGGCGTGGTGCACAGCTGGGAGGGCACACCCATATTCTTGGGCACCTCTATTGTGCAAGGTACTCCTTCTTCTCATCCCTTGGCAGTAACCCCTAGAGCCGGCAAATACTTGTTTGATTTTTTCATTGGTTTTTAGGGTTCCGTACTAGAAGGGTGCCAAACGGGACCCTATTACTTAGACTTCGCTGTCCGTCTGTCATTCACTAGGCTGTATCTCATGAACCGTGGTAGCTAGACAGTTCAAATTTTCACAGATGATGTATTTCTGTTGCCGCTATAACTACAAATAGAAAAAGAAACAAAAGAAATTTAATACAACTAACTTTTTTTTTTTACGGTTTTTTAAAGATACGGAAGTTGTAAAGTACGAAACCCTTCGTGCACGAGTCTGACTCGCACTTGGCCGGTTTTAACTTTATTACCAAGACTTACACGTCCGTTCAAAGACCACGGCCCGCGTTTTTCAGCCTACCCAGATCGAGATAAAGTTCAAAACCATATGAATCGATCGATGATATAGTCACATACATTTCTCCAGGCCCACACTAGGATACGCTGCGTTTGGTCGTGAAAACCAAAAACAGCGATAAAAAAAGAAAATTTTCAGAATTCAGTTTCTTCTTGACTCATCTCTTTAACTCTAGGTACTAGCACAGATACTATAATATTATACTAACACCCAGTTTCCTGGGCGCTGATTAAAGTTACCAGGTTGGTTAAATCAGTTTCGGCCAATCAAGTTCCGTCATTTTGAATAATAGCGGTTCGTGATTGGCTGAAGCTGATTTAATCAACCTGTTAACTTTACAGCGCCCAGGAAACCGGGCATAATACAGATAGACCACCTAGAACCAAATATGACACCGGCGTAAACTGAGATGCTACGGAAGCTTCTTTAGTTCGAGGCCATTTTCGCTTGGTGCAGCGCCATCGATAAATTGAAAATACCACGAGATGGCTGTCTAAGATATATAGGATTTATTCTAAAATTAGCTCCACCTAGAGGTATGTTAACTGAAACCATGGCGTTTAAAGTACAAATCTTACTCCTCACGCCATCTCTTTTTTACGAAGGGTTACTAATTCTAATTTGTATGGGATGAGCACCCTGTGGTACTACTAGGTACGAATATTTTAACCGTACGTATATCTCTCCTCAGATCCCGTCATTATGGAGCTGCTAGAGCCATGGAGGCAAGAGGTCGACGCAGTTGGCAAAGAAGTTCTTGGAGTTTCCAAGGTATACTACTCATTTATAGGGTTCCGTACCCGAAGGGTGCCAAACGGGACCCTATTTCTGAGACTTCGCTGTCCGTCTGTCCGTCCGTCCGTCCGTCTGTCACCAGCCTGTATCTCATGAACCGTGGTAGCTAGACAGTTGAAATTTTCACAGATGATGTATTTCTGTTGCCGCTATAACAACAAATACTAAAAATCAAAAGAAATTTAATATTAAGGGGGGCTCCCATACAACAAACGTGATTTTTTTGCTCATTTTTGCTCGATATTGATAATGGTAGCAGGTAGACGCTTAAAATGTTCACAATATATTGAGTATACTATTTACTTAAAAAATAAATAATTTAA
Organism: Argyresthia albistria; assembly: GCA_963457715.1. NCBI lineage: Eukaryota > Metazoa > Arthropoda > Insecta > Lepidoptera > Argyresthiidae > Argyresthia > Argyresthia albistria. The sequence goes on along the minus strand of OY735274.1, from coordinate 6,388,624 downwards.
TTAAAATTAAATTAGTATTTAGGGGGGGCTCTCATACATTTTTTTTTGTGGTTTTTTATAGATAATGGCACGGAACCCTTCGTGCGCGAGTCCGACTCGCACTTACCGGTTATTATACTTTACGCCGCCATTGCCAGTATTCAATTTCATGTGATGTACCTACGACCTCTGTGGTTGTTGCCGAGGCTGTGCTTCGAAGCGAGAGTTCCCGGTTATGCTGACATATCAGAACTGTAGCCCTACATACCGATCTGGTTGTTTCAGGTGACATTGAATCGGTCGTGGTGCACCAGCCGGGAATGCAACATGGGCAGTTGGGCGTGTGATGGCCTTCTGGAGCAGGTGTGTCAATCAACTCAGAAGCACAGATACTATAGTTATAGCACAGAAGAGATAATAGTACTCCGTACATAACGGCCACTCCCTTCCCCGCGCTGATTCAGATACCGCACCCCACCCCTGGCGTCAAAGGATTGGTTAAAGGATCAATAGACAGGGCTGAACGCCGGACGAGTGACGACGCGTATACTTAATATCGCTGCATTTGCCGCGCCACCAGCCCTAGCAAAGTTTACGCACACATTACCACGTATACAAACATCATTTGGTTATGTAGTAGTAATAGGTGATTATTTTACGAGCGTTCTATGGAGTGTCCGAGGTGTGGCTATAGTTATCGCGGGCTGGGTTTCCGAAACTCGACGACTGTAAATTGCACCTATTTTGCGTGATGTGGGTGGGGTGGGTGGGGGCAACCACAGATACTTTAATATTATACTAACACAGATAGACCACCTAGAACAAAATATGACACCGGCGTAAACTGAGATGCTACGGAAGCTTCGCTAATGGCCTCGACCATTATCGATTGGTGCAGCACCATCGAAACATTGCAAAAACCAGGAGATGGCGCTAAGATATATAGGATTTATTCTAAGATTAGCGCCACCTAGAAGTATGTTAACTTAAAACATGGCGTTTAAAGTACAAATCTTACTCCTCACGCCATCTTTTTTTTACGAAGGGCTACTAATTCTAATTTGTATGGGATGAGCACCCTGCACAAGAATTCGTCCTTGTAAGGACTTTGGACGCTTTTGACCGGGAGGAACTGTCAAAAGTTACATGAAGGATTGAACAGACATGATTTTTAGGGTACCATAGTAGCCGAAGGGTGCCAAACGGGATCCTATTACTAAGTGCACGCTTTCCGTCTGTCTGTCCGTCAGCGGGTGCTAGAGCACGAACCGTAATAGCAAGTTGAAATTTTCACAGATTGTGTATATCTGTTGCCGCAACAACAACAATAATACTGAAATACGAGAGATATTACAAATTAAAGGGGGTCCCCGTACAAGAGACTTGTTTTGATACATCCACGCATTTCAATACGATGGTATATTTCGCGACAACCTACATCGTTGAGGTAGCTCAGCGGGTATGATGTAGGCTCACAATCCGTAGGTCGTGAGTTCAAATCGTCATGAGGGCATAATTGTCTTGAGTGCTTAAGTTTTGTTATACGGTGCTACGGTACCCTTCGTGTGCGATTCCGACCCGCACTTGACCGATTATTTATATTTTCTGGCCAGCTACGACCTCGCGCTGAAGGCCCCTCCTGGCACCACGCACACGTCTGCATGATCAACGCTGGCGGCCTGCGCGTGCAGATCAACCCGGGAAGTAAGTGGTGGTGGGCTATTCTTGAGGTGTCAAAACCACTAAACTAGAGGAACTAAAGGCACTAAACTGACAACCTTCAAATCCGACAGCTCTGGCGCGGTGGCCACAGATTCCATTTTCAAACACACCATTTTAATAGGCTTGTGGCCTGTCAAGTCAAAATAGATACTTTTTATGAACTGTCAAAACGGAACTTTTGTTCCTGAGTTCTATGAAATAACAACAGAATGACGTCATGTAAAAGTGCCATCAAATGCTGTCTTTTTTTTTTGCACAAAATAGCCATTCTTGAGGTGTCAAAACCACTAAACTAGAGGAACTAAAGGCACTAAACTGACAACCTTCAAATCCGACAGCTCTGGCGCGGTGGCCACAGATTCCATTTTCAAACACACCATTTTAATAGGCTTGTGGCCTGTCAAGTCAAAATAGATACTTTTTATGAACTGTCAAAACGGAACTTTTGTTCCTGAGTTCTATGAAATAACAACAGAATGACGTCATGTAAAAGTGCCATCAAATGCTGTCTTTTTTTTTTGCACAAAATTGACTTTATAAAATATATCTGCTGGAAATATACAATTCTGAGAATGTCAAGCCATTTTGTACATAAAATGCAGGCAAGGTATATAACAGAACTACGGTTTCCAGATGTAACCACAGAGGCGCTACTCATGGCGGTGCCGTTTGAGAACTACGTGCAGGTGTACTCGATCCGAGGAGACGTTCTTCTGGAAGCCCTGGAGTTCTCTGTGGGGGTGTGGCAGTCGACACCTGGAGAGTTCTACAGCGCTAGGATGCTTCAGATTGGAGGTGAGGATACTGCTGGACCTGGTTCCAGATGCAACTGCTGATGTTGGTACAGTTTGAGAGCTAGAAATACTCCAGGAGTTTCGTAGCGCTAGGATGATGTGCCCGTGACCTGGTTTTGCAACTACTAAGAGTGAGGATTATATTACAAACAGATGATACGTCGTAAACTTATCTCTCCCTCTAGTGCAGGCTTTGGAAAGTTTTTTATGGCTCTGAGCGAGCTGAGTGGCTTCTCTTTCTTGCATAGGGTAAGGCAGGACACAGAGAGAGAGACGTGAGGTAAAAGCTTAGCGCCAAAGAACTCGATGCGAACTAGTACCTAGTAGGTACCTGCTTTATGCGCATGCTCTGGCGTCCAGCCTGCGGCCATTAGTCACACAAACACCCTCTTTCTGTCTCTCTCTCGCTCTCTCACACACACACATACACAATGTACCCAATATAGTCCCTTTGTTCGGTGCTGTATGACAGATTCTGAAATAAACAAATTAGCTACACGGCAGAAGTACAGTGTAAAGTAAAGTGCAGTTAAAAGGAATCGGGGTACCCCCATAAATGGCACCCCTGTCCGCCAGGCATGCGCGTGGTATACAACGCGTCAGCGCCGGTCAACTCCCGTGTGGTGTCTGCCCTGGTGCGCTGCATCCACTGCGACGTACCGGTGTATGAGCCGCTTGACGTGAGCGCCACCTACCGGGTCGTCACGCAGAGCTACATCGGCGACGGCGGCGGCGGGTACTCGGTAACACATCTCCCTTCACAACTTACGTAACCCAGTTAGAGTGGGCATTACGTCAGATCCGGACCCGAACCAGGGGGGGGTTTCACTTCGCTGAGTAGGTACCTACGGCCGGCTATACGCGCCAGTCGGTCTTTGTCACATGGTTGTCGCTCGGCTCTCGGTGCGCGCGCTAGCCGCGTGAAAACAATGACGCCGAAAACAACTGAGTGCGATACGCAACCCTGCGTGATCGGCATCGTGCCAGCGGAGCCTAATGGAATATGAACGCTCGTGTCATACGATAAGTTTCAATTTCGCATGCAAGCATATGCAGTTAGCATAGACAAATATTTTTTTGCACCTAAACCACACCTCGGACACTCCATAGAACGATCGTAAAATAATCACCTATTAGTACTACATAACCAAATGATGTTTGTATACGTGCAAATGTGTGCGTAAACTTTGCTAGTGGTGGCGCGGCAAATGCAGCTATATTAAGTATACGCGTCGTCACTCGTCAGGCGTTCAGCCCAGTCGATTGATCCTTTAACCAATCCTTTGCCAGGGGTGGGGTGAGGTATCTGAATCAGCGCGGGGAAGGGAGTGGCCGTTCTGTACGGAGTACTATTATCTCTTCTGTGGCCATGTCACAAAAACAGACTTCTTTTCTCATATGGAGTGGCAGAGACACAAAATCACATCATCTTTTGTGCATCTGTGGCATTGAATTTTACGAACAGATGAACCGATTTGACTGTTTTTTTTTCTACAGATGCTGTCAGAAAACAGGTTTGACCTGGAGAACTTGGAGCTGGACTATGTGATGCTTCAGCGATACATGAGGAGCCAGGAGATAGTCACACAGGACCTGGACGGTCGGATAGAAATTGTGTTCTAGAATTAATAAATTGATTTGAAGAAAACATTGAATCGAATTTGCCTGGACTAGAACTCCTAAAATAAAAAGTTGACATGGAACACCTCGGGTTTGAGTATGGCCTCAAGTTTTCTAATACAAGCTATCGAGCCGATCATAAATTAAAACAAAACCATAATGAGAACTAATTTATATTATACATTTACATTACACTATCAATTTATAGCTTTGCTATTACGTCAGATGACTGTGATTGGCCTAGGATTTCAACAATATACAGTAAAAACGTTACATTGGTTGTCATTATTCATTATCATAAGATGTTTCACCAGATAAAATTACATGTTTATTTACTATTTACAACATAGTAACCAATAACCCTTTGAATGACAACATATTCCATATGTAATATTATTTATTATCAAGGAAACAAATATTAGGAAATAGAGTCAGCATATAATTATTAGCTTACTATTTAAAAAAACTGCAAGGCTAATACGGACGTCGGAACAGGACAAAGCTATAGAGAGCTTTATAGCTCTGTCTCGCTCCGACACGCGTATACATTCTGCACAACTAATCTTTAGTAAGTACAAGTAGGTTTTATACAAACAAGCCCAATCTTTATTACTTTTGTAGCTACCTGCTAGAAAAGCTCTGGGATTGGATTGCGAGTCTCAATGAATTATTTTATAGTTAAAGTAATTTACACATGGACAGATAAAAATTTAAGCAATACATACTTATCGTTTAGTTAAAGAAAGGGCGGCGTAAGGCATACATTTGAGCGAGATTGCATTGCATACATACAAGTCGACTGTATAAAATTAGAGCGAGATGCTAATAGTAGCGCCTCAATGGACGACATTTAAAAAAAATACCAGCTGGTTTTAATAGCTAATATGAAAATAGATGGAAAACGATGGGACCGGTGTTTTTTATTTTAGTATTTAATCTTATTTTTAGTGATAATTCACGATTTTTAGAGTTACTCATTTCAAAAGGGTGTAAGTAAAATGTCAGGATTATAAAACGTTAAACCTTTGCCCATCATTGCAACATTAAAAAAATATACAACCAGTGACAACATTAAGATGACAGATGACTGACAGTTGTTTTAAATTTCTTTCTAGCCTGTGGAACACATGCCATAAATCATGACATTGTATTTAGAGTAAATTTCAGTTTTTTTTATTTAACTCTAACAATAATGATCTAAATCTGAAAAAACATCTAATAGCTTAGAACACTTGAATTTCGAAATGGTTTTCTAATTTTAGTACCTTATCAAAAATAAATGTTGTCCATTGCCCGTCCTTTTCTTTAATTAGTACTTTATACTAGACAACAAACATCGTATTGGAATTTTGCCCTTCAATTTAATTTACAAGGCATTTCTAGTTGATAACAGCGTCAAATAGAGAATCTGTCTATTTTAACGAATAAGATACTTCATATTCTGTACAGATAATATTACTATTTTCTAAAATAGACCACACAGATCAAATCACACCGACAATCGAATAAGTAAAAAAATATACTTCTTAGTATAGTAACGCGAATGGGAGATCAATCCTACATTTTATTTAACCAAGCTTAGCGTCTTCAACAAAACGTTTTATTATTTATATAATCGTTTAAAAGCCCGCGAACGTTTCGATTAAAATAAGCATCAGACGTAGCAGCTACGACCTAACGCTCTCTAATTAGGGTGACGACGCTCGCCCATAGATTCACAACAAAATATTGGTAGATAGTGATTATTGGCCTAATTCAATTTCTCGATCTCATTCCTTTGTAAATTGTCGGGCCCTACGCCCTGATTACTGATTACCCATTTTTCGATCCGATTTAGAGTCAGGAATCCTAAATATCGGACCCTTAGGACCATGTAATTCGAATAATTTGTTAACCTCTGTGGTGTTGCGATCGAGCTGGTGCTTCCCAAGCCAGATGACCAGGTTTCAAATCCCGGCTGAGGAGGTAAAAAACAGGTCTTGGATATTTATGTTACGGTATAGTATTTTCTGGTTCCCACGACACGGTAGCCTAATGTCGGGCCAGAAAATGTAAACCTGTAATGTAAACGATCGAACCACGCGGTCCCAGGGATTTCCCTAAGTATTTTTCTAGCATTGCGCCAGATCGATTCTCGGCACATGAATGATCGGTAAATCCTTCTTGAAATCTAATATATCTGTTATAAACTCCGCGCTATCTTCCGTGCCGTCGCCGACCGGCCTGTCGGCGTCAAGGTAGGTGAGAGTGTAGTTGTTGAGTTGCGAGTCTGGTGGCTCCGTGGCGTTGATTTCCGCGTCCTTTGTGGCTGGGTGGCCCATTATCTGGAATAGACGTAAATTATCATTCAGTCATTGTTAAGCACAGAGCCACCAGGTTATCTGTAGAACGGCCAATGCGGAAACTACTGACGCCACTTTGAAAACTTCACTTTGCTGTTCAGTTGGAGTAGATAGTGGCGCCTCACACTATTCTACAGATAACTTGGTGGCTCTGTACAGTCTTCCAACAATGTTTTAGTAATTGTAAACTAACTAAAGGCCCCGCCAGGAGACCGTATAATATTTGTAAACAAACTCCATAGTAAAAATAAAACCCGACCAAGTGACATTGCTCGTTAGTTTCATATAGAGTTACTATGAGTTCATTGAATTTGACAAAAAATTCTACGGTCTCCTGACGGGGCCTTTAATTGAAAGTACCACTGGGGCCCGAGTCTCTTATAAAAATGCTCCTGTCACCATCCATTATATTAATCCAGATACCAATGAGCCGGTGGCAAGTAATGCTGGTCACAGATTGCCCACCTGAACGGAGATCTTCCGGAACATGGACTTGTTCCCGGTGAGGAAGTGGTTGTCCACCCAGCTGCGGATGTCCGACAGCTTGATGAGCTCTATCGCCTCCGCCTGAAAATATACAAGTTAAAATACAGGGATACTTTTTTACCTCAAGCCAATTTTCGCGTCATAGATGGCAGAAGTACAATCTATTTACGAAATAACATAGGAACCCTGTATACAAGTGGTATCCACCGCTATAACACGAATTGATCTATCTCCCCCCTCTCTATCTCCCCCTCTCTATCTCCCCCCTCTCTATCTCCGCTTGGACAATAATTGACTCAACTGTGTCACAATGACCGTTTATCTGTAATTTTTACGAGCTTGAGGAAGCTCTCAGAGCTGAGATTGGTTTATATACGGTGCAGTCTCTCATTGAAAACAGTACTCTAATTTTAAGTAGTTTTATGGGTGTCTTTAATAAATTACAACTATGTCCCACCTCCTCATATAATCTCTGGAATCTGTATTCTCTGCTTACGATTTCCCGCCAATTCCTCTCGACCTGAAACAATGAAACATAGTCAAAAACACATTTACAATTTAAAGTGTTATGGTAAAGGAATAATCAGAGTTTGCGATATCTAGCGAGGGCGTAGCTGATGTGATTGATACCCGGACTGCATCTGTAGCATCTCTGATGCACTTCAGAATGGAGATCCCTGGTCAAGTCCCGTACAACAACCATAGCCACGATCAGCAGCCATACAGGTTCGACCAGAAAGTAGACGAGTGCGCTCTGTCGCTTACCTCCTCCTTGAGCTCGTAGTCGGCGGTGTGCTTGTGTTGCACGAGCGAGGTCTTGGCGGCGGCGAGGGTGCGCTCTGTTGCTTACCTCCTCCTTGAGCTCGTAGTCGGCGGTGTGCTTGTGTTGCACGAGCGAGGTCTTGGCGGCGGCGAGGGTGCGCTCTGTCGCTTACCTCCTCCTTGAGCTCGTAGTCGGCGGTGTGCTTGTGTTGCACGAGCGAGGTCTTGGCGGCGGCGAGGGTGCGCTCTGTCGCTTACCTCCTCCTTGAGCTCGTAGTCGGTGGTGTGCTTGTGTTGCACGAGCGAGGTCTTGGTGGCGGCGAGGGTGCGCTCGCTCTGTCGCTTGGTGTCGCGCGCGAATTTCTTGAGGAACGCCTCCACGCGACTGTCCACGTGATTCACGCTGTGCACAGAAAATTTACGTTTGTTGTATGGGGATGTGAAATCAAAAGAAAACTAATCAAAAAATCTTATTGAGACGTGTACGCGTAGCCGCACGGACGGACATGGCGTTCCAGGACACGCGTAACCGACTACGCGTGCCAGTGTACGCGAGGGTTCGTAAGCTGCGTACAGACTGCCCGTACATTGGTACGCGTAGTCGGTTACGCGTCCTGGAACGCCATGTCCGTACTAGAAGCTACGCGTACACTCAGGGGGAACGCATGCCGCGCGAGCTCGGCTCGCAGCGAGCCGCTATCAGTCGGTATTTGGCTGCACGTCAAAGCGGACGCGCACTCGCAGGGACGCTGTATTTGGACGGCAAAATGGACAAGTTCGCGAGTTTCAGTAATGAAGATGTTGTCACGTTAATTCAATGTTACGAATTTCATCGGTGTTTATGGGATAGCACACTCATAAACTATCGCAACAAAGATTTACGCGAAGATGCATGGAAGGCCATTTCAAATTAAATGATGGCGATGACTGGCTCGCAGCAGTCGCAGCTCTGGATCGATGAACTTCGCGTTCAGGTTCGCGGCGGTCCGTACAGGAGCTGTACGCGTATCCAATGTACTCGTGGACTGCGTACCCAGACTACGCGTAACACAGGAACGCACTGTCCGTACGCAGCTGTACACAGCTTCAGAGTTCCGTCTACCACCGCCATGACAATATCGCTAGGAGACATGAATAGGAGTTGTCACGACAAATCGAATGAGCCCAACTCGATGGGTAGCAGGAAAATTACGCATCGAAAAAATATTCGAATTGAAATGTCAGTGACGAATATGCAATGAAATAGGGTTCATTTCATCTGCCTGTACAGATGAAATAAACCCTATGACATTGCACATGCATGCCACACACGAGAAGGGCAAGAGATGTCTCTTCGTTAGCCGTGCTAGCGTAGTGACATTTCTTGCCCACAAGAGAAATTGTCCCAGATTAAGACGACCGAGCCTTGTTTGACAAATGGCAAGTATTCCATCTCTCAGCTCAGTTTAGGTTCTCTACCTGAACTTGTCCACCTGAGTGTTCACAGTGATGGAGAAGCCAAGCACGCCAAACGTGTATCGCATCATACAGTATACGCTGTAGCCGAGCTGCTCCTTCGTTCTCAGCACGTCAAACACCGGCTCCTCCATTTGCATCTGTAAGTTGACGAATGTATGGTTCCACTTCAAAGATTATCATTCAGATGTCTCAGATTTATTTATGAATAAAATGTTGTGTGATTTTATGGTGTGACTACTGTGTATTTTATGGTGTGACTACTGTTTATTTTTACTGAAACTGGGTATCATCAACCTAAATATTATAAAAGAACATGTATTAGGTGACTGACTGACAGACTGTCAGGGGCTAAGGCAGTCTAGTTGAGCAGTGGGGAAGTGAGCTAAATGCCTATTTGGAGGGAGGCTCTTCTTTGTATGTTCGTGCGTTTTGTGCATTTTTAGTGCTTCCAATGCAGAATATAATTAATAACACAACATGGCGTCACGCCTTTTTCCATGTGGCAGAGGTTGTCCACTTTTGACCAGTGATTCAATACCCATTTTTAGACTAGAACTAATGAATAAATGAAAATGTTCATTTCAGCCAGAGACTATTTATATCCAATTGAATGCCCCTGCGGGGGAATGCTGCTCGCTAAACATTAGTGGTATGCAACGTATGCAAACTATGTATGATGACCAGTGATCGGAGTAGGTAGAGTGATTTGGGGTGAGTGACCTCAAACTTTTATGTTAACATGGATATGCCTCAAGGATTCCGGGCTTTTTAAATGATTGTTTTTTTTTTTTTCGGAATTTCATAATAATTACATGGAACTAGGTATAAAGTGCGAATCGAAACGAATCAATATGAGCAAGATTTACAACATAAAAGCAGCACCATCGGCATCGGCACAATGCAAAGTTTGCGACTTCGCGACCAATCAGAGTACAGTCTTCAAGATGTGTCATCGTTAACCTGTATGTGTGAACAATGTGATTTTTTAGCAAACTAAAACACTATTTTAATTCTAATTCGTTTAACCTCCGGAAAAAAGGCATATCCAATCCATGTTATGACTTTCATGACGTAAGTACCAAAAATCACTCTACCTATTTCGATCACTGATGATGACTGGCCACCATTGCTTTAGTGACAGTTTTCAGCTGCCTCCGCAGCAGCTGACCAATCACAGCTCTCAGAGGTAACTTATTACCTCGTCCCCCACCGTAAATTGGTGAGTTGTGTTTCAAAGGAAAAGTTATTGTGAGGAAAGTTCGTTTTTCCTATGAGTTTTGATTTTGAGTCTTGAGCGAACGAAGGATTGAAAAATAGAATCACGAGCGCAGCGAGTGATTATAAAATTCAATCCTGAGTAAGCGAAAGACTCAACAAAACGAATAGCAAATGAACTTGCTCACATGTTGCATACAAAACTTTTCACCACTCCCAGCAAGAAAGCATTCAGTCACCATAGGTAAATAAATTAAATAGTCACAAAGCAAATCAAAATAATTCTTTATTATAAAATAAAATAATAAAATAAATAATCAGTGATCATGAATGACCTACAGTAATTTAATTTAATTTCTTATATGCTGGATTTTATTGGTATGTTTATTTTATGATTTTGTTTTATTGGTAAGTTTCTGAAATTATCTGGTTAACAATTACAGTAAGGCCTGTAATAACCACTTTTACAGCCTTATCTTTACTATTAATCTTAACTTATAAGGTTTTCTATTCTAAGTATAAAATTATTTATTTTTTAAAATATCTTTATAGTTTCTGAACGGGATCATTACTTTCCTCACTGTTCAAACAGTGAGGAAAAACTAACTTTCCTCACTGTTTTCGTAGAGGAAAGACACTTCTTTCGTGCGGGAGTGGTGAAAAATTTATGTATGCGCTCTCCACTGGATAAGTGCTCCCTGAATTTGTTGTCCGATTGTTAAACTCACCATAAGCACCTCCAATATGGCGGTGTCCTTGGCCGTGGTCGCTTCACCCTGGTAGTAGTTGGTGACGATACTGTTCGCGTTGGCGTGATTCAGCCCCAATATGCGCACTTTATGACTGCCCAGCGGCATCTGGTGCACTTGCAACTGTAGGGAACGTAAGAATGCATTTAGAAAGCACCAGAAGATTAACTGTAGGGAACGTAACAATACATTTACGATACGATATTTAGCAAGCCCCAGAAGTTCCAGAAGTTCCCAGCGTGAGAAGACCCCGTTCTCACAACACCCCTTCCGGGGTGAGAGGAGTCGGAGCCAGGTCAATGAAGACCTATGTGGCGCAGCGGTTGCGCATCTGCCTAACATGCGAGAGGCCCGGGTTCGAATCCCGGCTGGGAACAAAAAAAACCCAGGTCTTGGATGTTTACATGTTTGTGATGTCGCTGTTTCTGGTTCCCACCGCACAGGGTATCCTAGTGTGGGGCTTAAAAAAATATATGGAAATCTTCCCAATCTTCTGTCCACTGTGGACGGACAGGTCATCGGGACTTGCGGGCGAAGGGCATCTCATGGGGTGAGGCCTTTGTCACCAGCTCGGCAACCAGGCATTACATTTACAGGGTCTTCTCACGCACCCCTTCTGGGGCGTGGGGAGTCGGTGTCAGGTCAACGGACCTCTTTCCGAGGGATTCCTTTTGTCCACTCCTGTGGACAGGTCATCGGGTGGCCCTTACGGGCTGTGGTCATCTACTTGGGCGGGGGGTCTTCCTCTAGGTGGTCGCCGGCTCAGCAACCAGGTCCTGGTCCTCCAACTGGTCCAACGTTTCCATCTTGACGTCCCTCTGGATCGTCGCGTTTCTCACGTAGCGGGGTGCGCCGACGATGGTACGCAGAGAGAGGTTCTCTTGGGCTCGGAGTCTCTCGGCATGTGTGATCAAGGCAAGGCACTACATCTGGTTCATCTTCACGTGAATCCATTGCGAGAGTGAGCTAACTCCGTGAGTAAGATGAAGAGCATCCAAGAATTGGAGGAAGATGAACAGCATCCAAGAGTTAAAAAAAGAAGATGAAGAGCATCCAGGAGTTGGGGGAAGATGAAAAGCATCCAGGAGGTGGAGGAAGAGGAAGGCATTATGTCTTAATCACACATGCCGAGTAAACCGGGCGAGACAGACGTGGTAGGCGCACTGAGTACTCGGTTTGTTTTACTCAGCAAGTCAAGGCATTAGCACACCTCGGACACTCCATAGAATGCTCGTAAAATAATCACCTATAACTACTACATAACAAAATGATGTTTGTATACGTGCAAACGTGTTCGTAAACTTTGCTAGGGCTGGTGGCGCGGCAAATGCAGCGATATTAAAGTATACGCGTCGTCACTCGTCCGGCGTTCAGCCCTGTCTATTGATTGGGGGGTGGGGTGCGGTATCTGAATCAGCGCGGGGAAGGGAGTGGCCGTTCTGTACGGAGTACTATTATCTCTTCTGTGGCATTAGGCTAATTATGATGTTCCACGAATGCAGCGGATAAGTTACCATCGGATGTTGTTCCTCGCTGATGCCGTCCCACTTGATGGTCTCCAGAACATTTTCCGATATCCGGATGGCGTCGTCCCACCCGATATTTCCTTGCACCAGCACCTGGAAAAGAACGCGTTAATACAAATGTTGTCGGCTAGTGAGAACTCTTTGTACGCTTCTGGTGCAGATGTTTAGCCATGATCTTTAGTTTTAATGTTTTTCAATGTATCCCTCTCAGGACGGGTTAGCGCGGATTGCGGGGAAACTGTGGATTTGAGCTATACGTATTTGTATGATAGACTAGGTATACAACAGCAATGGGTATCCTAACACTAATGGCTTCGTACAGGTAGACCACCTAGAAGAAAATATGACACCGTCGTAAAATGAGATGCTACGGAAGCTTCTTTAGTACGAGGCCATTATCGCTTGGTGTAGCACCATCGAAAAATTGCAAATACCACGAGATGGCGCTAAGATATATAGGATTTTTTCTAAGATTAGCGCCACCTAGAAGTATGATAACTGAAATCATGCCGTTTAAAGTACAAATCTTACTCCTCACGCCATCTCTTTTTACGAAGGTTTACTAATCATAATTTGTATGGGAGGAGCACCCTGTGGTTGTATGCAACGTATGCAACCTATGTACGATGACGGGCCGCCATTGCGTTAGTGACAGTTTTCAGCTGCCTCCGCAGCAGCTGACCAATCACAGCTCTCTAAGTTACCTCGTCCCCCGCCGCAAATTCGAGAGTTATGTTTCAAAAGAAAAAGGTATCTATGCGCTCCACTGGATAAGTGCTCCCTGGTGACAGGTGATTACACAATCTCACCTGCAAGTAGAGCTTGCTCAGCAGCCGGCTGCTGAAGTCGTGGAAGTCTTGCAGCGTGAGGTCGTTGACCACGGCCGCCTTGTCGCGCGGCGAGATGTACGGCTCCAGAAGGATGTTCATGCGCACGTCCCTGCAACACGAACAGACGTGATTGAGTAAGTGAAATCAGAATTAGAGAATTAATAGACCGTTGACTGGATAGTATCACGAGTGCAGCGAAGGATTCAACGACGCCAGCGTCTAATTTACCTCCCGAGAATTCTATTCACATGAAAAGACTAGCGACCCGCCCCGACTTCGCACGGGTGCAATGCACGGTGCTCTATATTATGCATATATTATACATACAAACCTTACTCTTGAATCACTCTATCTATTAAAAAAAACGCATCAAAATCCGTTGCGTAGGTTTAAACATAGGGACACAGCGGGAAGCAACTTTGTTTTAACCGACTTCAAAAAAGGAGGGGGTTATCAATTCGATTGTATGTTGTTTTTTTATCATTTTCTTTTTAATGTTTGTTACATCAAAACTGGTACTTATTATGAACCGATTCCAAAAATTCTTTCTTTGTTCCAAAAGGAAGCCCAATAGTTTAGTCCCATTTTTTGAAAATCAGGAATCGGTCCAGTAGTTAGGATTCTACATGAAGAAACTGTGAAGTTCAATTTGTTTTTACCTGGATGACATTATACTCCTGTTTTTTGTAACTTTTCGGTGTTTATAATATATTATTCACGAGATATATTCTGGCTGTTAGGAGCGCATATTCGTTCGCATTATGTAAAACGTATGGACTTCACTGTCAGGAGACAGATTTTGTAGGCTCGTTTTCGGGTATATAGACGACACTGTAAAACAAGCGGGGAGGACCAAGTAATAGGTCATGAGGTAGGTTTTTTTTAAGTTTTTTTAACTTTAATTATATACTATGTACTGATCCTATCTGATAATTAAATTGCACCTACCTTGGGTACCTTGATTACTCCGGTTCAGCGTCGAGAAAGGCTGGTAATCTGTCAAACAGGACCTCCTAGTACGGATACCAGTCTCTCACATAGATAGAAGATAGAAGACAAAACACATAGCACCTAAGTTAAGTTTCACCATGTAAAGCTATGTGAGAAAATAAACCTTTTTAGGGTTCCGTACCCGAAGGGTGCCAAACGGGACCCTATTACTGAGACTTCGCTGTCCGTCTGTCCGTCCGTCCGTCCGTCCGTCCGTCCGTCCGTCCGTCCGTCCGTCCGTCTGTCACCGGGTCCGCCTGCACGAACCGTAATAGCTAGAAAGCTGAAATTTTCACAGAATGTGTATATCTGTTGCCGCACCAACCACAAATACTGAAATACGAGAGATATTACAAATTGAAAGTGGTCTCGGTATAAGATACGTCTTCACAACACGCTTGAAAAGTTTATACCAAGGCCATTTTGTTTTGGTAGGTAAGCCTTCTTTTAATGAAACTAAATTTAAATGATATGGCAATGTCGTCCCCGGACTTCTACAAAGACTTTAAATATTAATTGATGAATTACGACGTCTCTATTTATTATGTAGAACTTTTAGAAAATAATTATAAAATTAATAGTTTTTAATTACTTTTGTTGTCATACAAATCTCAGAGCACAGAAATTAATTTTTTCCTTTTGGCCACTTCAAGTTTGGCTGCCAGTGATGTTTTAATTAAATACTCTTTGGTGCGTTGAAATGATGTTTTGCAGTCTGCATGACATTGACATAATGAGTGAGTGAACCTCATTGTACGGAAATTGTAGATGGGTGTCTCACGTTTTCCAGTAGGAGTAGGTTGTAGACAGTGCTGCTTACGGCGGCGTTTAGTAGGTACTAAAGGCCCTAAAAGCGCGGCAAGCTTTGAATCAATTCAAATGTTATTTTTCAACTAGCTACAAAGTTATTCTGACATAAGATGATAATTTGAACAAAACTTTTTGGGTATTTCATGAAAAATACAGTTACAGATCACACATATACAGGGTGGAACAAACGAATGGGCCCTGGAGGGAAAGTACCTTAAAATCTCAAGATATCCGTCCGTCCGTCTGTCTGTCACCAGGCCGTATCTCATGAACCGTGGTAGCTAGACAGTTGATATTTTAACCCAACCCTCTTCATCGTCTACATCAATGACATCTGGCAGGCAACAGAAAAGCATGACGATGTCAAGGTTTTCTGCTATGCCGACGATACGGCCCTGGTGATAAGCCAGGATACATGGGACGAAACTAAGGCTCGGGCTGAATCGTGCATGTCATCGGTTGGAGGCTGGCTTGACGAAAATCTTTTAACTCTAAATGCGGAAAAGTCGAAATTCGTATGTTTTCATAAGACTGCGGCGTCTCAGCCATCTGTTGCCTTTAGGGACCTGAGATTACACACCTGTCAACAGAGCAATGGTTCATGTGACTGTCCTGCGATTGCCAGAACTAATAACATAAAATATCTAGGTCTCACACTCGATGAAAAACTCACTTTTAGACCACATATCAACATCATGGCAGGTCGTGTCAGAAGACTAATACCTATTATGAAACTTCTACGACAGGGGGCCGATAATGAGGTACTAAGAGCTGTTTATATCTCCCTAGGCCAGTCGCTCCTGCTCTACTGTATTACCGCATGGGGCAGCGCTGCAAAAACTGCTTTGATCACCTTAGAACGGGCTCAACGTTCCATTCTCAAAGTAATGATGAAGAAACCATTTCTCTATCCCACAACAAAAATACTGAGCGAATGCCAGGTTCTGTCAGTCCGACAACTCTATATCTTGAGAGTAGCGCTATTTACGCACAAACTAACGATAAATTCTAAGGAATATAGCTCAATGCTAGCCAGACGAGTGTACAGGGTGCCAACACCAACTGTCCGCTCTGCATTTGCGCAGCGTTTTAGCTCCTTCTCTTTCCCTTTCATCTATAATGTTGTGACTAAGAACACCGATATCGAAAACTCCAGCATCCCCGAAGCCAAGACTATATTGACAAAATGGCTATCGACACTAGACTATGAAAACACCGAAGCTCTCCTATCCATATGTATCTAACCTTAAAAAAAAAAAATACACTACACACCTATATATTTTATGTATGTATCTAATAATAAACCTATATTACATATATTTACATTTATTATAACTGTTGGTCTTTTGTCATTTTAATTTAATTTAATTTATTTTTTACTTTTGTCTATGTTTAACTTATCTAAAAGTGCAATCATTTCTCGATTATTATTAAAAAAAAAAAAAAATATATATACCCGGCTCACGATTAGCAACTAAGCCTACTAAGTAAACTCAAAATTGGTCTGGACTCCACGAGACAGGTTATACCTAGTGTGGAGTCTGCAAGCAACTATGTATAATGAGAATTGTAATTTGTTAAATAAAATATTTGATTTGATTTGATTTGATTTTCACAGATGACGTATTTCTGTTCCCGCTTTAACAACAAATACTAAAAACAAAATAAATTTAATATAAAGGGGGCTCCCATACAATTAACGTGTTTTTTTGCGGGTTTTTTAACCGACTTCCCAAAGGAGGAGGTTTACAATTCGTCCGGATGTTTGTTTTTTTTTTATTTATTTTTTTATGTATGTGCCTCGATAGCGCCTAAACGGATGGACCGATTTGGAAAATTAGACCTATAGTGATTTTTGTGTTTTTCATAATAACTCGTGCAAATGCACATGGTGAGCATAATATTGTGATGCGGAACTGCTGAAGAAGACCACATATGGCCACCAGATCTGCTCAATACTAGGTACAAATACAATGCGTGGCTGACGGGCAGGCAACGCATAGCCTAAACCGATGGACCTAGAGCCATGAAACTTTGTACAGGGGTTCCTTAGTAGCGTGGGGTAGCACTGATATGGGATTTGACAAAATTAATTCCCCTGGGGGGGGGGGGATAAGGGGTTACAGTTTGTATTAAACTCAATCTAATCAAATAGGGTTTGTGGAAGTCGGTTTTTTCTAAAGTTTACTTTTTGTTCCAATTATATAGATAATGGTACGGAACCCTTCGTGCGCGAGTCTGACTCGCACTTGGCCGGTTTTATTGTATTTTGTAGTGATGCCAGTGAGCTGCCAGAGAGAGGCAACAAATGCCAGTGTTTCGAGGTAATGTATATGCATGCATGTGTGTAGCAGCTGCGTGTGTCACGTGCCGCCCGCGTGTGGGCGTGTGCGCACTCACTTGGCGAGCTTGTTCGGCTTGATGAGCACGTTGTGGTAGATGCGCGCGCGCACCTCGCGCAGCGCCTCGAACAGCGCGGGCGAGAGCGACGCCGGCGCCGACGCCATGCCGCGCGCGATCTGCGACACCAGCAGCTGCGGGGGGTGGTGCGGGTTGGTTAATGAGGACATACGACGCTCGACGAGTATTTGGTATCTTATATCACAGGGTGCTCATCCTATACAAATTAGAATTAGTAACCCTTCGTAAAAAAGGGATGGCGTGAGGAGTAACATTTTTAGGTACTTTAAACGCCATGGTTTCAGTTAACATACTTCTAGGTGGCACTAATCTTAGAATAAATCCTATATACCTTAGCGCCATCTCGTGGTATTTGCAATTTTTCGATGGTGCTGCACCAAGCGATAATAGCCTCGAACTAAAGAAGCTTCCGTAACCTCTCAGTTTACGCCGGTGTCATATTTTGTTCTAGGTGGTCTATCTGTATTAGTTATTATAGTATCTGTGCTTCTACTTTTATTAACCGACTTCACAGAAGGAGGAGGTTTACAATTCGTCGGGCTATTTTATTTTTATGTATGTTACCTGATTGCGCCCGGACGGATGGACCGATTTGGAAAATTAGTTTTTTGTTTGAAAAATTCTAACTTCCCATTGGTCCCATTGACACCAGGTCAGGATCTGATGATGAGATGCTGGAGAAATCGAGGGAACTCTTCAAATATTATAGGCTATAGTGATTTTTGTCTTTTTCATAATAAGTCGTGCATTTACTCTTTGTACAAGGGTTCCTTATGTAGAAGAAACATACCTAGAAGTATGTTAACTGAAACCATGGCGTTTAAAGTACACATCTTACTCCTCACGCCATCTCTTTTTTAAGGGTAACCCTAATTCTAATTTGTATGAGATGAGCGACCTGTGATAGAAGCGTGAATAGCAAACTATTTAAAGTTATTCTCGAATGAGCTTACGTGTAGGTTTTCGCTGTAGCCGGCCACTTTGAGCGTAATCCCCTTGTCGCTCACGTAGATAGAGTGCGACAGGTCCGCCATCACTGAAGGGTAGATGTCTTCCTGCGGACATTGCCAACAGATAAAATCAAAGGTCTTCATTTCTGTACAAATGTACTTAGAACACGTAATTTTTGCCCCTTCTCTACGTTGGACGTTCTCTATTTGCTACAGTCTTCACAAAATAAAAGGCCCGTTTTGACAGTTCACGCCCATGAAGTTTTAACCCCTAATGCGTAGGTAATAAAAGCCAACTGTTGCGTTCAAGAAAACCAAGTTGCACCTAAAAACCGCTTCTATTACCTACGCGTTAGGGGTTAAACTTCATGGGCGTGAACTGTCAAAACCGGCCTTTTATTTTGTGAAGACTTTAGTGCGATAATTGCGATGACGTACCTTGAGTCCTTGTGACAATCCGTCGTTCCACAAGTCAAGGAGACAGGCTCTGCAAATAATAGACTATTAAACATTTTAAATCTACATCTCACCAAACCCCAGTCTCTTGAGGAGTTGTCGAAGGTATAGTGCGACATAAAAGAGTAGAAAATAAATAATGGCAACTTTGACATATTAGAGCACTATTGCGTGTTTCGATAGACAATCCAAATATGACATTAAAGAAAACACGCAGTAGTCTGTGAATGTTGCCATCATTTAATTTCTACACTTTTATGTCGCACTATAAAAGGCGTAAATCATGCGTACTATAAAAGGCGTAAATCATGCGTATGTATTTAGCAGGGTGCACCTATAATCCGAAAGAATTCTCGTGAGATCTCGTAAGATAGTGGGGGCAATTAGAGAGGTGTCAAATCCACAAAACTATAATTAAGGCACTAATTTGACAACCTTAAATCCGACTACTCTTGAGCCAGCCACAGATTCCATTTTCAAACACAATGTTACAGTGCGACAAAAGAGTAAAAAATAAATAACGGCAACATAAATGACATATTAAAGCACTACTGCGTGCTTTGAGTGACAAAACAAATATGGCATTATAGAAAACACGCAGTATTCTGTAAATGTTGCCATCATTTAATTTTTACTCTTTTATGTCGTACTATAATTAGTTTGCTAAGTTTAGTTCGTGTCGCCTCCAGAATAGCAGGCTCTAACTACAAATTAACGGCGTTCACAACAACACGGTGTCCAATGAACAGCGGTACAATGAACTCACTCTTTCGGCGACTTCATGAGCGGCGTGATGAAGTAGAAGTAGAGTAATGCGGTCGGGAAGCGCCACTTGAAGTCCGGCTTGTACCAGAGCTCCATGTGCCGGTTCTTGCGCAGCAAGCTCGGCTGGTCCAGTCTGAAACATCCGGCCGTGAGACCAACCATACCCCACATCTTTTGTTCTGTTTTTTTTTTATTATTATTTTTAACTTTATCTCAATGTGGATAGGAAGAAAATCGCGAACATCTCTCCAAATGCTGCACTGATTTGGAAAACTTTTATTGTTGAAGTCTTACCCTCTTATTCATAAAACTTATCAAGCCTTGGATAACTAAAATGTGTTTTGTGTCTTTCTCACAAACACAAATGTCAAAGTTAAGACAAACTAATTTGAACGGAATTTTTAGCTATAATATTATTGGACGTTTATGAATAAGAGCGTTAGGATCTTACTCACGGAGAAAACAATTGAAAAACGCTAAGGAAACAGCTGAAATTCAGTGCAATTGGTTTTGGTTAATGCCTTTGTCGATAGATGGCGTTGGTTGTATCTATCATGTGCTCACCTAAAGTTCTGTACGGTGGCGATCAAGTCGTCCTTCCTGAACACCTGAGTTTTGGGCGGCGCAGCATTTATCTTCTCTCTCGCCTGAAACATTGACATGTTGGTATCACCACAGATACTATTCGTAATTTCGTAATTTCTTTATTGTACTCACATGACAGTAAAAATAGCTTAACATAGAAAAAAATGTAAAAAGGCGAGCTTATCTCTAATAAGAGATTTCTTCCAGCAGACCATGTTGGGTAGGAGACGGAGATGATAGGTAAGGGGAAGAATTGCGCGTACAATAAAACTATAATATTATACTAATACATAGACACCCTTATCTATAAAAAACCGCAAAAAAATCACGTCAGTTGTATGGAAGACCCCTTAATATTAAATTTATTTTGTTTTTTTAGTATTTGTTGTTATAGCGGCAACAGAAATACATCATCTGTGAAAATTTCAACTGTCTAGCTATGTTCATGAGATACAGCCTGGTGACAGACAGACAGACAGACAGAAAGACAGAGAGAAAGACAGACAGACAGACAGACAGACAGACAGACAGACAGACAGACAGACAGACGGACGGACAGACGGACAGCGAAGTCTCAGTAATAGGGTCCCGTTTGGCACCCTTCGGGTACGGAACCCTAAAAACAACCCCCTAAAATATGACTACACCTTTCTGTAACACCCTGGATAGCCACTCGCCTCATTCATAGTGATGTTCTTTAGGTCCAAGCCCAGCTCCCGCGCGGCCTCACAGTAGGGCTCGGCCGGCGGCAGGATGTCGAAGTTGGTCGCGATGTACACGTTCGGTTCGGGGAGGTGGAACTCGGGGTATGGAGGTGCTGACATCCAGCGGGCGAGCCAGTCGGCTGGCACGTCTGTGGGGACAAAGCATACAATTACAAATACTTAAATAACCGGCCAAGTGCAAGTAGGACTCGCGCACCAAGGGTTCCGATCCGATCACACTTGGAGAGCCTAACACGTGTAATCGGGTTTCCATATACAAAACTAAAGTGTGATGTCATCCATGTTAACCAAATTGAATATTTATTCAGAAAGACGAAATTTGCAGTTTTCAGATATTTCCCTTTACTTGTGCTATAAGACCTACCTTCATTCCACATGACCCTAGGCCAACCGGAAGTACCCTATAGGTTTTGATTACCTTGCGAGTTCCACGCGAGTTCATACAAATTCAGCAAAATCATGACATAATACCTAGAAGTTTAATTTTTTTACAGCTCCAAGGGACCATAGACCTGAGTAAACGATATTAATTTCAAAATGATACCTCCACCCGTTCCTGAGAAAAGGGGTGGTGACAGACCGACAGACAGACTGACAGACAAACAGCGTCATCACGTCACACACATAAAAATCGGTCAAGTGCGAGTCGGAATCGCACAAGAAGGGTACCGTACCATCGTACAACACAACTTAAGCACTCAAAACAATAAAACAAAATTAAAAAAATTATGCCCTAACGAGGATTTGAACTCACGACCTACGGATTGAGGGCCTACAACATACCGGCTGCACCATGCGCCACGACAGCGATGTGAGTTGACGCGAAACAAACCATCATATTGAAATGCGTGGGTGTATCAAAACACGTCTCTTGTATAGGGATCCCCTTTAATTTCACATTCTGTGAAAATTTTAACTTTCTAGCTATCATGGTTCGTGCTCTAGGACCCGCTGACGGACAGACAGACAGACAGACAGACAGACGGACAGCGTGGGCTTAGTAATAGGATCCCGTTTGGCACTCTTCGGGTACGGTACCCTAAAAATCCACACAAATGACGCTTTATTATACCCTATCCAACATAGGATGATCTCTGACAGCTGTCAGTGTCAGAACACGCCTATGAAGTATCGTATTTTTCGACGATAAAATGTATAGAGACAATTAACATACTTTATTGGCAAATAGTGACGTGCTACACTTATCGTAAGACAAGTTATCGATATTGACTCGAAACATATAATAGAATATTGAAAGACATCGACAGAACAAGAAAAATTATGGATGAAGATTGGGAGCGTGACGATTCGACCAATCTACCCAGAAACTGATTATAAATCTACAAGACTGCTCCAGCGAGTCCCAATCAGACTTTGATGATGGTGATTTGGGCTGTGAATCGATATAACAAGAATAAAACATGTTACAACATTCTTTTGTTTGATTTGCTTGAAAAATTCAGAAACTTTAGTTAGAATATCGATAATTTGTATCGACATTATCCCCATGCCTAGTAAAGTCACAGTGACAAGCTGTCAGAGGCCATCCTATGTTGGATAGGGTATAACTCGTTTTAACGTTTAAAACTTCACGGAAACGAGTGACAATAGAAGCAGAGCGTTATCTCGGACGCCATAGCCAAGGTACGGGGAACGGTAGATTACCTTCACGAAGGTATTCAGTGCCGAACCACTCCTCCTTCGCGTTGTATATCATCGGCCGGGTGTACTTCTTCGACAGTATCATGATGTTCGCGCGGTCCGGGTGCATGGTCTCCAGTAAGTCTGTGATGCCCTGTAATTGAGATCAACTAGAATTTAGGTACAGCTTTCCAATGCAACGATCTTTTGGCGTGCGGTGACAGGCAGAACTGACGATTTTTGACAGGTTCTCAGCATAATACTCTTATTATTATAGGATTTGAGATCTGTTCATTGTCTGCTCCAACGCCATCTCTGCGTTAGTTCTGAGTTATTTCGAATCATCGCTAGATGTCGCCAGTATACATTGATGTTATTTAACAAAGCGAAACTACATTACATTCCACCTTTTCCCTTACTGGGCGGCAGAGCTAAAATTTACAGATTAATTAATTGTGTTATTTTAATGAAGCTTATTCATATAGTGAAATCAATTATCGTTGCTATCCGCTAGCCCCCAGTCAGCCAAAATGGGTATTTTATAACTGGCTATAAGTGGTCATAGCTGTGCCTAGGCCACCCCGCGTGGGAAGTGGCGTGACGCAATGTTTATAGGCCACATGAGCGCCCTCGAGCGGCGTCTACAGGCGACAAGTAGAAGCGGTCGCCGTGACCGAAATCGGTCGGACCACATCATTATGGAATAGGTAGAGTGATTTTTGGTACTTACGTCATGACAGTCATAACATGGATATGCCTTTTTGCCGGAGGGTTCGGGATTAAACGAATTAGAATTAAAATAGTGTTTTAAAAGCTTGAAAAAAAAAAAAACATTGTTCACACACACAGGTTAAAGATGACACTTCTTGGAGACTACTCTGATTGGTCGCGAAGTCGCAAACCTTGCATTGTGCCGATGCCGATGGTGCTGCTTTTATGTTGTTAATCTTGCTCATATTTATTCGTTTCGATTCGCACTTTATACCTAGTTCCATGTAATCATTATGAAATCCCGAAAAAAATACACAATCATTTAATAAGCCCGGAATCTCTGAGGCATATCCATGTTAATATATACGTTTGAGGTCACTCACCCCAAATCACTCTACCTACTCCGATCACTGATTTATCATACACAGTACCTTCGGGTCGTATTTGTAGTATATCCTGCCGCCGGTGATGTAATGCTCTGGCGGGTAGTAGTGCATGTTCTCTGACAACATCTCCACGTACTCCGACGGCTGAGCCTCCTCCTCGAACCGGAAGCTGTTCTGCTCTATGGTCTGCGAACAGGGAACGAGCAATATTGCACGAGCTCTGCGGTTTGGTCGAGGCAGTGCTTGAGAGGTGCCACCGGGTTCGAATCCCGGCTGGGGAGGAAATAAAGGAATCCCCAGTGCCGTGATTTTGCTATTGAATCGAATTGAATTGAATATTGAATTGAATTTATTGAATTTCTTTCTCACACCACACACTGTTAACTCACAATAACTATGCATAGATCTAAACACTTATTCAATACATATTTTTCTTATACTTACAGTCTCTCTGTGAGAAGAACAATGCTCTGCCGTCATACAGTCTCGCACTA
The DNA here is from genome assembly GCA_963457715.1 of Argyresthia albistria. Classification (NCBI taxonomy): domain Eukaryota; kingdom Metazoa; phylum Arthropoda; class Insecta; order Lepidoptera; family Argyresthiidae; genus Argyresthia; species Argyresthia albistria. The sequence goes on along the minus strand of OY735274.1, from coordinate 6,364,207 downwards.
GTACGGAGAGCACTAATCTACTCACCAAAACAACTCACAAAGTACACAAGTACCTATTTGTCTTGCTATGTAAGAATGTTTATGAGCTATTGCAACCTACCCAAAGGTTCCCATAAGTTATTGTTATCTTCTTGTTCTTGTGTGTGTGTGAAATGAAAATAAAAAATAAAAATAACAGTGGCTAGACGTGCCGCGCCGGCTACAAACGAGTCGGTATTCCGCGCTCTCGGATGTCGCTGTTTCTGGTTCCCACGACGCAGAGTATCCTAGTGTGGGACCACCATGTATGTGCCTATATGTAAATGTTTGTTGTTATACGTATAATAATCAGGGATCGGATCGAAGGTGTGAATTTACCTAAAGTTTGTAGTCGGACATAACAAGGAGCAGCTACAACCACTTGAGTTGAACCGGTTTGAATTTAACCTGTTTTTCGGGTTTTTGTCTAACCAGTTAATTTTTGTCTTTATTAGTTTTACATGTTCCTTACATTTGAAACACCGAACTATAAACATTTTCAAACTGCTGATTCCCAAAAAGATCATAACTTTTTTATTTTTCAATTTTTCGTAAAAATGTCTGAGTATTGTACTTTACATCAATCAAGCGAGGTAAATAAAACATTCATACAGATTGTAATTGAAAGGTGCAGTCATTTTTTCAACTCAACTGCAAGTGGTTGTAACTGCTGACTACAAACTTTACGTAAATTCACACCTTCGATCCGATCCCTGATAATAATAGTAATACCCTGCCTGACCCACCATTTCGCCCTGATATTTCATGTGCAATTCGTGTGAATCGAGGAAACTGTTTTTTTTTTATCACCTCGTCAGTGTTAATGGCCGCTGCGGGCACATAGCAATTGAAATGTCATTGTTATAAAATATCTCACTGATGAGATGTTATGAGGTTTTAGGTATTGTTAAGTCATTGTCATAGCATGTCTACAATAAAAATATTTTAATACAATGACTGCCAATTTATATGGCATTCTATACATTGCCCGTGCATTGTATGAAAACAGATGTTATGCTTTGACGGTGAATTAAGTATTAACGACGAATTTATGCGAAACATTACCTTTATCTCCTCGTAAATTCTTTCGGAAGGACCCAGATGTCGGAGCATGTTGAGATATGAGAAAACAGCTTCTAGCACCTGGAAATAAGACATGTTTTAAAGGATAGGTCGCGTTAGGTGGGGACGGCTCTAGCGGAAAGAGGAAGTGACGGAGGGAGGAGACGACACGGATACAGCTTTACAACGATCTGTTGGCGCGCGGTAACACGTGGAACTAAAACGTTTGATGACCAATGAGGAATGAAAGGTCTGCGTAGAACTAGCGCCTCCCTGTGAACGTCACTTAAGTGCCAAAAGATAGTTGGAAGACTTTACCCGTGAAGGTCTTGCGTCGCCTGTGTCATAGTGATGCGTGAGCCCGTATCGACCCCGTTTATCGATTTCGATATTGCTCATGGTAATGCTTGTTTGTGAATTTATAATAAGCTTCAGTTATTGCCTTTTCGTCATGTATGAAGAGGACATAATTAATTTACTATTTTGCCTTTTCAAGTACGAGAACTATACAGAAATGCCTAAAGTTTCTGATTTCGCCACACTGACTATTCAATGGCCCATCCACCCTGTATAAATATTTTACGTATAAGTATTGATTAAATGGAGTAAATAAAATAAATGAATACTATTTGCTTATATTTGATATAATTCCGTAACATCAAATTAATTATGACTTTGGAATAGTTCCAACAGTTTCGAAACTATCAGCTTCTTGACATCTTTACCGATCAGAAAATCGATATGATTGAATTCTTTCGCAGGAACACGATACACCTCTACCACTTTGCTAAGTTTTCTTATAAGTTTATCAACGTCTTTATCGTCAGCCAACCAGTCCTGGTCAGACTGGAATATTGCTACAGGCGCAGATATGTTCGTTAGCGGGTAAGACGGTGGGTCTTTATTACTATATTTCTCCATATTCATCTTTTCATCATAGTCGAACTGCCGGAAGTCTCCAGAGATTACGCCTTGCAAATAATGTACCATCTGTTTAAAGGCGACTCCGGACGGAAAGTGCCCAAAAATTAACGGCACTGTGCTCATATTCAACTGCTCACTAAACCCAGCGATGAAGTACAATATATTGCTACAGATGTATTCAGCCAATATCTTTCTGCCACAAATCGCATTGCGGAAAAGTTTGCTCACTTGAGAATTCGCTAGAATTTCGTACTGTCCGATGCTTTTCATGTATTTATGAACTCGTTTGTGAAATGGAGCTATAAGCCTAACGAATGGACTTTGCAGGTTAGACATGTATGCTACAGCAGATAAAGCTACCATGAGAGAGATCTTTTCATTGTATTCGGGTCTGGTCGAACACAGGACGAAAAATGACGTAGTCCCTTGAGAGTGTCCAACGTATTTGAGTTTCTTTTCTCCAGTAGCGTTTAGTGCGAAGTCAATGAACGCTGGTAAGTCATACCGGCCAATTTCATCCCAGCTGAAATCCCAGAACGTTGCATTACAGGGCTCTATGTGTTGATGTTTCCTGGAGTATTTGTTGCCTCTCGCGTTGCCTATCCACACATCGTAGCCTGCCGACGAGAGGATATAGGCAATACCTGTTTCGGGGCCCATGAGAACCCAGTCATCAGCGCTGCCCAGCATCCCATGCATGAGGAACACCACGGGCCCTTTCTTCGGGATTCTGTACATCGTGAGAATGTATCCGTCTTGTGACACTACGGTGTGCTGCTCTATGGGGAATCCGTATTTTGCGACCAGCTGCACGAAATCCAAGTTGACATCTTCATTCGAGACTGCCAATATGTATTTTTGGATCGAATCCTCTATGACTAGCGGCGATAGGTTTAGCACCATGGGATCATCGTTCTCTGTACTTAGTGACTGCATCACATTGTCGACGGCATTTTCATTTCTGATCGTATTCTCTGATGATACTTTAGTTGGTTCTTCCACTGACGGAGACAAAGAATCGAAGTTCGCCGATATCTCATTGGCACAGCAAAAGTGATTAAGCACCGTAATGAATAAAACTGTCTCAGTCAAAGCCATCGCAAACGCCTAAAAGCGTAGGACATTTCCTTATATACGATGCTCAAAGTAATAAAAGTTAAACGTGCTGCCGAATTCCATTGATAGCAAATACTGTAAATAAAGCTGAAACGCGTGCAGATAGAAATGGAATGGTATAGTGCCCTTCATTAATATTAATTACCTGATCGATGTTTTCCAGGCCTTCCTTGGTCAATACGACTTGTGTGGAGAACAAGCTATACATAGAGGTGTAGTCGATGCCGCTTTCTGAAGTGCCGGTGTAGATGCTTAGAGCCCAGACTCTGTACCGAAATACAACGAAATTAAGGAAAACTTGGTCGAGGTGAAAAATGTGTTTAAATGACAGATAAGTGAAATCATCACATTCTGATCGGTCAACGTCACTTAGAAATTGGTGAACAGCTTTCAAAACATGAAAGCTATCGGGATTAATTTTACAGATACTGACAGCCTGTGAATTTCGCCATAACATAAGTCTACCATACCAAATTATGTTAAAACAGACGTTTTATTGATCGAGACTTTCATCCGACTGCCTCAGAATGAGCAAAATTGTTTTAGATGTAGAATCTACATTGTAGATGTATGGTTGTCTGTGGCACTGATACAAGATGTCACTCATAAGTCCTCGAACATCCAGGCCTCTTACTCTAACTGGTGCAGGAGTTCACAAGGTCCACGCTTAATTGGGACAGGTGACCTTTTACCTCATTGAGAACAAGAAGATGAAGTTATCTTGGAGAAGATGGAAGATGATGGAGATGTAGACGAAGATGAATATGCAGATGATGGAGATGTAGACGAAGATGAATATGTAGATGAAGATGCAGATAAAGATAAAGATGAATATGCAGATGAATACTAAGAAGATGAAGACGAAGAAGGTCAATAAGAAGATCTCACCGTTTCCTCAAGTAGGAGAGCAGACTGCCCTTGCCCTCATGTCCGAGCAGGTGGGATATATACTCGTGCGGCTTCGACTGATACTCCGCTCGGAGCGACCGCATACACCAGGTTATGTGCACCTGGTAGCAGAACGATTACATGGTAAACCTCTACAGATATACAAGGTGTAAATGAATTAACGCAAAATGAGAAACTACTTTGCTAGTGATCTAAAATAAAGTTGGTCTGATCAAATCGGTTTCATAATGAAAGTTGCTCAGAATGATGTCGCTAACAAAGAAGTTTCTCATTTTGTGTTAATTCACTTACACCTTGTAGATGGTTCATGTATATCGATGTAAACTTTTTGTGTAAGAGGGTTAGGTGTTACAGCAGAAGTTTTATACTACACGGTTAATGAAGAAATGGGTAATCGTAAAACACAATTTACTTTTAATTGAGTTTACTACTTACTTTTAATTACATTTACTTATCTTAATTTTGATAATGATATTTAAAGCCCGTTCTAAGAAACCATTCTAAACTCCAAGAACTAATCTCAAGCGCGTGAAAATTACCATAGTGGGACACCGCTTTATCGTAGAATAGATGATGACGATGATGAAGGCATATCTCATTACCTCGTTAGCATCACTAATAGGCTTCACGTAGAATATACTCCGGAACTCGGGCGTGACGGTCTCCGGCCGGAATGCGAAGCCGGAGAAGTCGTCGGCCGGAAGGTTGTTGGTCGGAATCTGGCTGAACGTGTTGAGCACGTACTGCTCTAGAGCGGGTAGGTCCATGCGCGCCTGTTGGCAACAATGATTGGTCAGGCGGCGGCATGGGGAGGAAAAAAACAATTATTTATCCCCAAAAAGGTACCTAACCTACATACTTAAAAAGTAACTAGGCCCTACAATATGCCTAGACTATTCTGTGGGAAGTAGGTAATGAGCAAACCATGTAAAAACCATTATTGATAGTGTAGAAACAAGTATTAATCGTGTATAAACAAGTAACAATCGTGTAGAAACCAGCATCAATCATATAGAAACCAGCACAGATCATGTAGAAACCAGTATCAATCGTATAACAACCAGTATTAAACGTGTAGAAACCAGTATCAATCATATAACAACCAGCATCGATCGTGTAGAAACCAGTATCAATCGTATAACAACCAGTATTAAACGTGTAGAAACCAGTATCAATCATATAACAACCAGCATCGATCGTGTAGAAACCAGTATCAATCGTATAACAACCAGTATTAAACGTGTAGAAACCAGTATCAATCATATAACAACCAGCATCGATCGTGTAGAAACCAGTATCAATCGTATAACAACCAGTATTAAACGTGTAGAAACCAGTATCAATCATATAACAACCAGCATCGATCGTGTAGAAACCAGTATCAATCGTATAACAACCAGTATTAAACGTGTAGAAACCAGTATCAATCATATAACAACCAGCATCGATCGTGTAGAAACCAGTATCAATCGTATAACAACCAGTATTAAACGTGTAGAAACCAGTATCAATCATATAACAACCAGCATCGATCGTGTAGAAACCAGTATCAATCGTATAACAACCAGTATTAAACGTGTAGAAACCAGTATCAATCATATAACAACCAGCATCGATCGTGTAGAAACCAGTATCAATAGTATAACAACCAGTATTAAACGTGTAGAAACCAGTATCAATCGTATAACAACCAGTATTAAACGTGTAGAAAACCTACCTGCACAGCGAGCGTCATCCGATGCGCGCTATAATGCCGTGCACGGAAGCTATGCGCAGCAGCGTGCAACGTGTCGTCGTCAGCCACACGGTCGCGCAGGCTGCGCAGGTCGCCCCACGTGAAGGTGCGCGCGGGGTGTCCGGCGGGGAAGAGGGAGGCGAGGAGCTGGTCCTTTCGGTTGCTGTCTGACGGCTTTGAGATCGCAAACTCTGTGCAAACAGTTGGTAAGTACAATTTGAGTGGGAGTGACATGCGAAGGGTTTCGTACTATCATACGTACATGAAAGGTGCCCGGGGGGAAGAGGGAGGCGGGGAGCTGTGGCATGATTCTTGCGCCTTCGATATTTATTTTATTTTATTTTATTTTTATTTATTGCAAAACACAACAGATATTTTACACTTCATTTCTAAGTATATAGACACGGTTTTTTTTAACTAGTAAATTATCCTAAAGGGTGTTTTGACAGCATGCTCTGTATTGAGTGCGGAAATATGTTACATGTTATAAACGGATATCGAGGGCGCGAGAAAATTCTCATACAAAATCACTAGATAAAGGTGTAGAAATCGTATATAGAATGCGCGAGAGTCATGCCACTGGTTTGAGGTTGATGTCTGACGGCTTTGAGATCGTGAACTCTGTGCAAACAATCAATAAGTTCAATTCGATTCGGGCGGTCGGTTGCCCCACGGTCTTTTTGAGTGGGAGTGACATGTGAAGGGTTTCGTACTATCATACAAGAAAAAAAGGAAAAAGACGTCTCGACGTCTTCGAATTTTAGAACTTGTGTGTGTAGTTTATTATAAGGCATACAATATACTCATTATGTAAAAAAAATATTTTATGAATCGTATAGAAACTAGTGTTAATTATCTAGGAACCTGTATCAATCGTTAAGAAACCAGTAACAATTTTAAGGAATGAGTATGTTTTTTTTAAAAACCAGTATCATATAGAAACCAGTATCAATACCAGTAACAATTTTACAGAATGAGTATTATGTTTTTTTAAACCAGTATCAATCATATAGAAACCAGTATCAATCATATAGAAACCAGTATCAATCATATAGAAACCAGTATCAATCATATAGAAACCAGTATCAATCATATAGAAACCAGTATCAATCATATAGAAAACAGTATCAATCGAACAGAAACCAGCATCCTGTAGAAAAGGCATCTATCATACCTGACTCAATAGCCTCTCTCTCCCGCTGCATGGCTTCTTTCTTCATCAGAGGGCTGACGAAGAACTGGCTGAACATGTCCATGGCATGGGGCAGGTGCTTCTCTTGGATCTCGAAGTAGAATGTGGTCACCTCGCAGTCGGTCGCTGCGTTGTCGGCGCCACCCTTTTTCTAAAAACATGCAATGATGGCGTTAGCTTTTACCCCAGAAGTATCACATTTACATACAGGCGTATATATTGCTTCAGGCTACTGTAGCAGCATCGACACAGCGACTCATACTGAAGATCGAGAGGCGCGGCCCGGTTTATTATATGGTGTGAGACAGCCTATCATGCATTCCACTCGCACCCTCCGCACGTCGTAATCGTCTTGCGCGATCCTTACAGGGTCAGCTATTTTGTATATATTGCATTATAATATTAAATAAAGGGTCTCAGTTCGCAAATAGCAAAGCATAGTTTTTATTCATCAGCTACAGCATTCCTGCCTCAACAGTGGTGACCCCGACTTTGATTAAAAACACGCAACAACAAATTACGCAAAATGGCCAATCAGGATCAAAACCAAGGATCTTCAACCGATTACAAAGAACTCTCCGGCATATCAGTGAATATGAGAATACCACCCATCTGGCGTGATAGACTTCGCCTTTGGTTCGCCCAGTTCGAGTCAATCGTCTCTTCTCACAAAAAAGGAGACAAGGCTATGTATGACCTCGTAGTCGGACAGCTGGAGCGCCAGGACATCGATGAAATATGCGACATTATGTTAGACCCACCGGAAAACAACAAGTATCCAGCAATTAAGAAGCGCTTATTAGAAGTCTACGAGGATTCAGAGCAGCGCCGAATCCAAAGATTATTTTCTGAAATGGAGCTCGGTGACAGCAAACCCTCCCAGCTACTGCGGCGCATGCAGTCTCTCGCCGGCAACAGCATTCCCGAGTCAACGCTACGCATTATGTGGACCAATCACCTGCCTCAGTCAGCACAAGCCGCACTAACGATTAGCGAAACAATAGCCAAGAAAACGGATCTGAACGAACTCGCACTTGTCGCAGATAGAATATTGGAACAAACCAACGTTTGCTCAGCCGCACGCTCCGTTTCAATTGCCGCCGTCGACCACCAACAACCATCCACGTCATCCAGTCCGCAGAAAAGTGCTGAAAATCATGAAGAAATGACCATACACGAAAAAATTGACATGCTTGTCTACGAAATCGCGGAATTGAAAGCACAGCGACGAGACGACCAACGCAGAGCACCGTTCCGCCGTGACTGGCGCGGGCGCAGTGAGCGCACTGGCAGCGGCAACGCACGAAGACCGCACCTCTCTCACTCCAGCGCACCTCACATGTACTCGCAACAGGGCCCGCTTACCGCCGCCAATGATACCTGCTACTATCATCGTCGCTATGGAAGGAATGCGCAGAGATGCACACGGCCATGCAAGTTTGATCATAACAACTTTACTTCGCCGTCGGAAAACTAAATAAAGCGTTGGCTGAGACGGCAACCGGCGCTTGGAATAATTCACACCGTCTATTCGTCTACGACAAGCAGTCAAAGCTATCGTTTCTGATCGACACCGGTGCAAATATTTCCGTCATTCCCAAACAAAAGGGAAGACGTGCGGAACCAACGAAACTATCATTGTATGCAGCCAACAATACCGTCATACCAACATATGGCGAGAAAACATTGGACCTGGACCTCAGCTTAGGAAGACCCTACCGATGGAAGTTTGTCATTGCAGCAGTCAGTAAGCCAATACTAGGCGCTGATTTCTTACAACATCATCAACTTCTCGTCGACATCGCCGGTCGATCACTGATCGATAAAGTCACCAATCTTTCCATCAAAGCACCGTTATGCAGTTCATCGGTGCCTACAATTCGCACCATTGACATCGGACAAAAGTACCACGACATTTTGGCAGAATTCCCAGACGTCACACGATTATCATCAATGAAGGAGTGTCCCAAGCATGACGTGGAACATCACATCGAAACCACGGGTCCACCTATATATTCAAAGGCGCGGCCAATTCCTCCGCATCGCTATCATGCAGTCAAGAAAGAATTCGAAGACATGATGCAGCAGGGCCTATGCCGTCCCAGCAAAAGCCCTTGGTCGACGCCTCTTCACGTTGTACCCAAGAAGAATGGAGACCTTCGAGTTTGCGGAGACTACAGAAGGCTTAACTCCGTCACAAGACCAGACCGGTACCCAATACCGAGACTGAAAGATTTCACCTATCAACTCAGCGGGAAGGAAATATTTTCAACGTTGGATTTGAACCGGGCGTACCAGCAACTGCCAGTCTTAGAAGCCGATATTGAGAAAACAGCCATTATTACACCTTTCGGTTTGTTTGAGTTCCCAAGAATGTGCCCAGGACTCAAGAACGCGGGCCAAACCTTTCAACGGTTCATCCATCGAGTACTTCAAGGCCTAGACTATGCGTTTCCATTCGTGGATGACGTCATACTCGCTTCAACTACGGAAGAGGAACACGCTAGACACCTCCGCGCAGTTTTACAACGATTGAACGAGTTCGGCATCACTATTAACGCGTCGAAATGCGTACTTGGACAAGAAGAAGTTAAATTTCTTGGTTACTCAGTATCCAAGGATGGCATCAAACCACTCGAAGAGAAAGCTCAAGCTATCGTCACGTTCCCGAAACCGACAACAATACAAGAATTGCGAAGATTCCTCGGCATGCTAAATTTTTACCGAGAAAACATTCCAAAGGCCGCGGAAATACAAGCGCCACTGAATGCTTACCTTCACAACTCTAAGAAGAATGACAAAAGCAAAATCGTATGGAACGACGAAGCAGAAAAAGCATTCAACTCGAGCAAAGACTGCATACGTAACGCAGCTTTGCTCGCACATCCGTCTGCCTCCGCCCCCCTCGCCCTCATGTGTGACGCATCCGACTCGAGCGCAGGAGCGGTACTACAACAGCGAGTAAACAACGCCTGGCAACCACTCGGCTACTTTTCCAAGAAGTTTTCGCCTACACAGCAGCGATACAGCACATACGATCGCGAGCTGTTGTCTATCTACATGGCACTGAAACACTTCAGGAAGATGTTCGAAGGGCAACATCTCACCGTATTCACCGACCATAAACCGCTGACCTACGCGATCAACAAGCCGCCGTCTGACAACGACACGCCCCGACGAACGCGTCAACTACTTTTCATCAGCGAGTTTACAACAGATGTACGACACATCAGCGGGCAAGATAACGTCGTCGCAGATGCTCTGTCACGGATAGAAGCTATCACATGCCCCGCCCCCATCGACTACAGGGAGCTCGCCGCTGCACAAGAGACGGACACACAAATTAAACCGCTACTGCTACAAAGAAATTTGCAACTAAAGAAGATGAATATACCTAACTCAAACGAGATGATTTACTGCGAGATATCTACATCACACGTTCGACCTTACCTCCCTGAAGACTTTCGTCGCATCGCATTTAACGCCGTGCACAACATAAGCCACCCAGGCATTAGAACCACGCGCAAGCTCATGCAAGAGAAATACTTCTGGCCTTCCATGAACACGGACATCGGCAACTGGGCCAAAACATGTACTTCGTGTCAACAAGCCAAGATTCAAAGACACACATCGAGCAACATAGCGACCTTTCCTCCGTGCGACCGTTTCGAGCATATCCATGTTGACATTGTTGGGCCGCTATGCACGACAGCGCAAGGACATCGCTACCTCGTTACTATAATCGACCGCAAGACTCGATGGCCTGAAGCCTTACCCGTGCAAGAAATAACCGCCGAAACTATAGCGAGGACTGTTTACGAGGGATGGATAAGCCGCTTCGGATGTCCGGCCAGCCTCACCAGCGACCAAGGCCGCCAATTTGAAAGTCAACTTTTCTCTGCACTGGCGAAATTACTCGGCATTGAGAAAATACGAACTACTGCATACCATCCACAAAGTAACGGGATAGTAGAACGCTGGCATCGCTCACTCAAAGCAGCGCTTATGGCCCGTTTAGAAAACATCAACAAATGGACAGACGAACTACCTACTGTTCTATTTGGGCTACGAGCAGCGACGCGACCGGACACGGGAACAAGCGCAGCTCAACTTACATACGGGCGCGCACTTCGCCTGCCAGGCGATTTCATCGCATCTCCAGCAAGAGGGGTGTCAACGCGGCCAATGGAAATGACTCACAACTTCGTCAATCAGCTGGCGCAACAGATCAATGACCTCCGTCCGGTAGAACGTAAACAAAGCAGACAACGTACGATTTTCGTGCACAAGGACTTGCACACATGTGAATACGTCTTCATGCGTGTTGACGCTGTACGAAGACCTCTGCAGGCACCCTACGAAGGACCCTATCCGGTGCTACAAAGATGCGACAAGTACTTTTTACTACAATTGCCGGGTCGACAAGTCAACGTGTCCATCGATCGCCTCAAACCAGCTTACACTATGAGCGAAGAGTCGTCTGAGGAAAACATAGAACGGAGGACAAGATCAGGACGTGTTGTTAGACCTCCCGTACGCTTCGCTTGAGGGGGAGCACTGTAGCAGCATCGACACAGCGACTCATACTGAAGATCGAGAGGCGCGGCCCGGTTTATTATATGGTGTGAGACAGCCTATCATGCATTCCACTCGCACCCTCCGCACGTCGTAATCGTCTTGCGCGATCCTTACAGGGTCAGCTATTTTGTATATATTGCATTATAATATTAAATAAAGGGTCTCAGTTCGCAAATAGCAAAGCATAGTTTTTATTCATCAGCTACAGCATTCCTGCCTCAACACTACCATGGGTCGTGGAAATCAGAAAATAAGCTGCCAAGTGCGAGTCAGACTCTCACACGGAGGGTTCCGCACCATCATTGTACCAAAAGTACAAAAAAATACGTTTCTTGTATGAAGACACCTTTATTTTTTCAATATTTTCAGTATTTGTTGGTGGAGCGGCAAAAGATATACACATTCTGTGAAAATTTCCTAGCTATTACGGTTCGTGCTCTAGGACCCGCTGACGGACGGACGGACGGACGGACGGACGGACAGACGGACAGCGGAGCCTTAGTAATAGGGTCCCGTTTGGCGCCCTTCGGGTACGGAACCCTAAAAAAGACGTCAGAAACATGTAAACATCCAAGACTTATTTTTTTGTGATTTTGGCCTTATTCTTTTTTCATCGACTCGTAACAGTAGCATGCAGAACGCGGCGCGGGTTTTATCGCCGGTAAGTAAGGGATGGAGCTATGCGCTATGTATAGGTCTCACCGTCTCGCGACAAATGTTGCGCCGCGCTTGGCATGCAACTGGTGCAAGACATAAGTTAAAAGTACAAAAAAAAACATTATTTCCGTAGACATTATCAAATAAAATTAGAATACATCATTGTTTGTCTCTTCTCTTCTCTACATTAGACCTTCCGCTGCAACTTTAAATTCAAAATGTTTAAATTAGGGGATATCTGTTATTGGCTTATAAGTTTAATTTTGATGTTAAGTACTACTTTGTAACTTGCTTTTAATATCCTAAAATAAAGAAAATAAAAAATAAAATAAATGTGGCTTCTCCCAAGGTCAAAGTCAAAGTCAAATAGCAAAGGAACTACAACAGATTGATTTCTTACACTTATCACTGGCTGCTCATCTAATACAAATTAGAATTAGTAACCCTTCGTAAAAAAGAGATGGCGTGAGAAGTAAGATTACTTTAAACGCCATTTGTTTCAGTTAACATACTTCTAGGTGGCGCTAATCTTAGAATAAATCCTATATATCTTAGCGCCATCTCGTGGTATTTGCAATTTTTCGATGGTGCTGCACCAAGCGATTTAGGCCTCGAACTAAAGAAGCTTCCGTAGTATCTCAGGTTACGCCGGTGTTCGAGTTGGTCTATCTGTATTAAAGTCTTCACAAAATAAAAGGCCCATTTTGACAGTTCACGCCCATGAAGTTTTAACCCCTAACGCGTAGGTAATAGAAGCGGTTTTCCTAGGAACTTGTACGCTTTGCTTGTACGCACCAGCCTTTTATTACCTACGCATTAGGGGTTAAAACTTCATGGGCGTGAACTGTCAAAACGGGCCTTTTATTTTGTGAAGACTTTACTATACTATTTATTATATCTGTGGTCTTATTTAAAATATTTTCCTTAAAGCCGTGTGAAGATACGAACCTTGATGAAGGAGTCGAACTCGTTCTCCTTGGGGTACTTGTCGCTGCCCATAAACACCATGTGCTCCACAAAGTGCGCCAGGCCCTGGATGTCCGGCGGGTCGCTGTACGAGCCCACGCCGACCGACAACGCGCACGCCGCCTGGTGGCAAATAACGGAACTTACTCTCTACTTTGCTATTTTACTTTAAGGCCTGCCCAGACCGGGACGGCATGGCAAGTTTTTACCAATGGACATTCGAACGTATCGTTATAGAAATAAGACATAAATTGATAGCCACGCGGGAGCCACGGCATTATTTTAAAACATATCAATTTATGTCTTATTTCTATATCAATTCAATTCAAAATATTTATTTCAGATAGCATACATTTTGACACATATACATCCATAGGTAGATATTATTTTATAATATAAAACAGTTTAAAATTAAACTAAATACATCATTTAAATACATCCTTGAATAATAAATAACACCCACACTCACACCCACACACACACCCTGCTCGCACAGTCACACACACCCTCTCACACACAAAACATATCGATACGTTCGAATGTCCTTTGGTAAAAAAATAAATCCCTTGTCATGCGCCGTCCCGGTCTGCGTAGGCCATTTAAGCGTCATTTACACTTTAATTTTTCGGGGCAGCAAAGCAATTTAGGGAAAGAATAGTTACTTGGAGGCAAGAAAGAGACGTTTTTACCTTGACCGGATCCGCTCAGTTCGAATGCGTCTTTCTTTTACCTCAAACAAATCTATCAAGTTTTCTCTTCCTTTTGAAATTGCCTTGCTGATCCGAAAACTGAATGTGTAACTAACGCTACAGGCTTCGCTCTCAGTCTAATAATGACCGAGACTGGCCGAGACTGGCCGAGACTGACCGAGAACAGGCAGAGAACTTTGCGCATTGACCGAATAAGGACTTTAATTCTACGGCTACTTTCAACAGAACCTGCCGCAGAATCCTACTCAGTAATGGAAATACTTCGCAGTATCAATGACACTAAAGGCTTCAGCACATCACCAGCGGGTCTTGAGCGGGGCGAAAGCGGGGCGGCAGCGGCGCGGTTGTCAACGTTGTCAAATGTACAGTCTTCCAACGGTATTTTGGCTGATGAGTGACGTTTACAAGGGGGCGACACCAATACGCATCTTAATGCAACGAACCTGTCATCAATCTATTAGTGGGATACACTAAGGGAGAAGTAAGATTTTAATTGAATGTGTATTTGTCTTCTGTTTAACACTCACTAGCAGGCTAAGATTGACATCTTTAAACTTTACTTTATTGCACAGAAAAAACATATTACAGACACGTAATATTGGAAAAAAAAAACATTTACAAAGGCGAGCTTATCTCTAAAAAGAGATCTCTTCCAGCAAACCTAGGATGGAGAGGATAATTTGGATAACATCTGTTTAGATACACTATAGCTCCACCTGTCATCGCGCCCCAAAAGATTGTTGGGATGCTATATGAATGGTCAAACGGCCGACAATGAAAGAGCAGCGCGGGAACGTTTTCGAACTGTCTCCGGTGTGACATGCTTCTAGAGTTTCATGTATGACATCCGCCCCGCTACCTATCCGCCGGTGGTGTGCCGAGACCTTTTAAAAGGACATTGACAAAATTGGTTTCGTTTTCGTGCTCCAACTAAACTCTCCTGCTACCAACATCACCGCCTCTAGTGCGCGCGCTACACATAAATCTAAATCATTTTTAAATACCACTTAAACTGACTTCGACGTTTTATCTCCTAGATAATTAATCAAGAATGTATCATTAAGCTCCTACTTGACACTAAGATTCCCTTTGCGATATCATCATGAGAACATAGGTGTCCTCGTGGTCCTTCCAGTAGGAGAATTTAGTGGAAGCAGGAGTACGAACTTGAAATTTTTCATAGCTCGACCGATCAAAAATTCTATACTTTCGCGTTGAGTCTATCGTACCACCTATGTACATGGATGTTTTGGCACGTGACCAAGGGTCGGAACTAACGCAATCAATCCAATCAATCAATCGATCAATGTTGCAGTGGCGCCCCGCTGTCAGTGTCATCTAAGTGCTAAGCTAAAACATCCATGTAGCACTATAGTGGACATAAGGCTACCCGGGGATATTGATCGGTCAAGCTATAGATATATAAATACATTCTTGCATAATTCCTCTTTTCTTACGAAGTGGCGACATCGTCTACTTTACTGAAGTTCACGTTACGTTACGCTAAATAGGATGCAGTGAAACATAGCGAATGCTTGTGATAACTTCTCTTACATGTAGATGATATACTTTATAATATTTATGTTCATGGTCGATTTCAGCAATCGAGATGTTTCATAGCGAACCACAATCGATACAGTTAGTAATCGTTTCTCATACCGTATCGTAAGAAAGGAGGTAGGATGCATAGAGTCTGCATCGCTTTCGAGAGAGAAACGCTCGCGCTTTTCTGATAATTGTCTTTAGTTTGCGCGAATTCGGAACCTGTCGAACGAATCAATTTGTTAGGGAGCAAACCGACCACGATTTTTTAGGGTTCCCCTAAACCGGATATTAATAGTTGTATACAGCTAATATAAAACCGAATCGAAAATGGCTCAATAGTTTCTGAGAAGCCCCCAAGCTTCAGCCATCCTGGCTGCTGCAGGGTCCCCTGGTAGTATACAACCGTAAAACATTATCTACGAACCAGCTCTGAAATTATAGCTGTCAAATGCTAAGATCCAAATCGCAGTGGGCCCAGTAGTTTTCCAGGAAAATGGCAACAGATACATACACACATACAAACAACCTCCAACCACAAACGTGTATTCTTCGTCCGTTCGGGCAAATGTGATAGCATTGACGGCATAATACTTAGGGCATTACATTACATTACAGGCGCAGGCGAATTTAGCGATAAGTCTAAAGACGGGAGACTTAAGTCGGGTGTTGGCATAGGATAATATAAAACGTCATCCTTCCAATACCACCTCTCTACCGCATGAAACTACCGATCGGTAGAGCTTGTCCAAACTGAAATGACTCAGCCCACTCCTTTGTTTGCGAATGCTAATGCGGCAGTGGGGCGCATCATTTCAGCTTGGACAAGCTCTACTCAGTTCGTATTAGTAATTTCTTTATTGTACTCTACAAAACAGACGTACAGAAAATACATGTCAGAAAATCAATGTACAAAGGAGAACTGATCTCTAATAAGAGATTCAGTTATGCGTAGTAATAGTTATAAACAATCAAAGTTACACCGGTGCGTGAGTATAAGGTACAGCAGGTTATTAAATTGCTTCACAACTAGAACGATATCGTCACTTTTCACACTGTTACCAAATGTAATTGCAGTAACTGGCTTGTTATATTTTTGTAATCATGTGAAAGTTGTTGACTTTTGTAAGTCGATGGATAGCGCTGAAAAATACCGATTGGCGGAATTCTAATAAATAACCGGCCAAGTGCGAGTCGGACTCGCGCACGAAGGGTTCCGTACAATAAAAATCGCAAAAAAAAAAAACACGTTAGTTGTATGGGAGCCCCCCTTAATATTAAATTACTTTTGTTTTTTAGTATTCATTGTTATAGCGGCAACAGAAATACATCATCTGTGAAAATTTCAACTGTCTAGCTACCACGGCTCATGAGATACAGCCGGACAGACGGACGGACGGACGGACGGACGGACGGACAGCGAAGTCTCAGTAATGGACCCTATTACTGAGACTTCGCTGTCCGTCTGACTGCACAGGTGACTACTGACTACGTTATCCTTAGCCAGTTATTCAATTGGACATTTTGCGTGAAGGGGGGCTGGCCCATCGCAACTATAGATATATGAAAGGTCTTTTAGGTTCCACGTTTTCTTTCAACACAACAGTATAACCTTTCTTAAGTTCTCGTAACCTACCTAAGATGGTAATAAATAGGTTACTCAACTAGGTAAAGGTTTGTGCCCTTGTAATAGATATTTTTTTCATGGCAAAAAAACATAATCTAGTTCATTGCTCGTATTATGTATAGTTGAGATAATGAGCAATAAACAAACGTAAGGTCAATAGCGAAGGCTGGCCGGTGCACGTCGTCTTTTTAGAGATAAGCTTGCCTTTGTTCATGCCTTTTCTGTATTGTTTGTTTTTTTCTGATATGTACAATAAATATATACGAAATGTACGTCAGTAGATTACCTAACAAACAATAAAATTAATTGATCTAGTTGCTGTAACTGATATCTGGTTGTGCAATTTTATTGATAAGAGATTCAGATTGGCGATCATAAAATTGCTCATCACAAATCCGGAATGATACTCTGATTTCGGGATCGCTGCCTAACACTTGTCTTAGAAAATCAGACTATTGTAATACTCTATGTAAAACAGCTGATGCTTGGCGTAAAACAGAGAAGAGCATGGTGTAGGGGAGACACTATAGGAAGAAGAAGAAGAAACTTTATCTCAATCTATCTGTATCTCTATCTCTCTCTCAACAAAGACGTCGCCTACTGCCTTGCCTCTCAAAATCTTTTCTGCGCTACCTACGTCTCAGCATACGCCCAAACTTAGTATCTATGCCTGTAGTTTTTCATGTCATGCGCTGTTTTAAAATATTTAAGACGGCCTATTCATTGAGGATCCATTTGAAGTATTCATGCAAATTTCAACCGCAATAAACAGATTTACAAAACCAGTCGCTCGCGACACTTCTTCGCAAAACACACTTTCACTCTGGTGATATATTGAGAAGAATAGTGACTTAATGCTTCGCTTTCTAGTCAGTATGCATCGACGCCAATAGAAAGCCATACTTAACAACGATTAACATACATAAAAATCTACAGGTATTTACGAAATCTCGTTTAGTAAGCATGGTACAAAGTCAAGAATAGGTACCACTATTCTGGACTTTTCAACACACCTGCTCGTAAAATGACCCTTATGACGTTGGTTTTAGAATCATAATGCTGCCTAATATACACGCGTGCGGTAATAATATACCCACACTAGTGTGGTAATGGATATAGTTTTTGGACAAGTAATTACAGCAGAGTTTTTATGCTGGAAAAATATTAGGTAAGTACTTTAATCGACTTTAATTATTAATTAATACATGTTATTGTCAAATAAGATGACTAAACATTTATTTTCATCAAATTACAAGCAAACTAAGAAAACAGAGATGTACTTCGTGTACTATGATGAAATTTAATATTTGGCTGTTTGTTTGGCTTTTGCATAATGCCTCTGTCAGTCAGAGTCTACAATAAATTCTACATCCTCTAGGTCTACTTTTGACACTTTTTTGTTTTAATTTTTTAGGTTTTTTAGTGTATGTAGTGCAAGTAGCCTCCATACTCATGTATTTGATGCTAACTGAAGTAGGAAAACTGAGAAAAAATAGTAATCTGGACTGGTGAGTAATAAACAAAATTATAGGGTAATTTATGTGAACATGAGATGCATATCGTAAATTATTACAGTCTGAGTACTTAAGTTTGTATAAAGATATAATTTGAGAAGGCAAGATATTTGTGTCCACTCATGCATGGAAAACAGAAAATATGGCACAGAGGTAATGAATGACACAAGATTTTTTGGGGAATACTTTATATCATACATACATATACAAGCCTTTTAGCTAGTGGTTCAATACTCCAATGCAACACATGCAATTATTATTTAATTTGTATTACAAATTAAATTTTCTCAATTATTCAATTTCCCAATTAACATATCCCAATAATCATGACATCCCATTTAATTAAATTTTTTATATCACCTTTTATACAATTTGTAAAATTTCAATGTACCTAATTATTTGCTATATTTTATTTCCATTTTATTATTAATGTATATTTTAATGTGTACTTGAGCATACTGTTGTCTCGTCCGTATTTGGCCCTGGCGGAATACCAGCGTCACAGATTCGTCTGTGACATTGCTGAGTCAGGGCCATTTCATTGTCGCGGCACATTCACAATACCACATAGTGATGCTTACTGTACCTACCTAATTTGTTTGTTGCTTAAAATGATTATTTATTTGTAAATTGTTTTATTTAAATGTGTTTTTTTTCCTATGTTAATCCAGGTTTTATTCTAATTTGTTTTTTTTTTTAAATTGTGTCTGTGTGCCTTTCAATGAATAAATAAATTAATCTATCTATCTATCGCCATTTTGCGTGACAGGGGGCAAGCCCATCGCCGCAGCTACGAAGTAAATGAAGGTTTTTGGAGAACATAAACTATGTATCAATTCAAAACTTACCAATTTCTCTTCATCAAAGTTATTCCTCTTCAGTTTGTGAGTATCACTAATTCCAGATTGTGTTGATTTGCCTCCATCACTCTCCGGTTCTGTTGACTCCTCGGAGCCACTAGTGGTATCCTCCTCAGACTCGGTGTCGGAGTCATTCTGAGTAGCAGGTTTACTCGGGTCTGATATAAGTAATGCTGTCAAGCCATTTTTCAGCCTTATAGTTCTAGAAAGAGATATGATGTAATTCAGCTTATGTTTCTCATGCAAACTGAAAAAGACTCATGCTGTATATGAATTATATGTAGTCTCCCAAAAATTTCCAAAAATATTTCTTTGTTTGAAACCTCTGGTCATCACACTGATTTAAAATTCCCGGAAATAGATGCTTTATTGAGGCAAGATCTCACAGAAAATCTACATAACTGTTACCATGTTATACATAACAAAAATTTTGATAAGGTGAACGTAAGTATCTAACTAATAAGTTTATTGTCTAATTAAGTCCTAATAATCTACTCTATCATTGATGTTAGAATTTTGTCCTAAATTAGATTTACTGTATAAGTGGTCACTGCAACACATTATAGTCATAAATATTATTAAAAGTGAAGGATATACCTAGCATGTTTATTGGAGCACAGATGTTTCAGTGTGACACAGTTTCAGTGTTATACTTTACTTGAAGTTGAGCAATATGTAAATATTTCACTATTTGTTTAGCTAATGCTACGATTTTAAGTGACCAGGCATTAATTAGGTATCGGTAATATTATTTTCTGGGACATTTAGGTCTTGGCTGTGCTTTTGACGATGCAACAAACTGCAGAATTTTTGCAACAGAATTGAAATTTACATAGGGCAAATACTCATTTAGATACGCAATAAAGAAGTCATTGCCAAAAAACCAGATCTATAGTAAAAACAGAGTAGAAATTCTGTCACATTCATATATACCAAAAGGTTATAAAGAAGCTTGGGCCTTGCTGATAGAAATATGTAAATAGAAATATGGGTTATGTTATACTTATCATATTATCAGTGAAATTGTGTTGGTGATCTACAAAGTTATTCCTCCTTGCAGACAACGAAGAGGCAGGGGCATCTAGGCTTTTATACTGAAGATTGAAAAGGTGGATATGAAGAAACTCACTTGTAAACTTTTTTATCAGCTTCAGATTTGATGGGACTCTGAAGAACTTCAACTTTCTCGCTTCTATTCAACATTGTGACAAGGTTTCTCGCTTTACTAGCTAACTTCACTTCAGGCTTGAACTTGGGCGCCCTGTGGAAGCCGCTTCTTTTAGACATGGCTAGTGTTTTTGTTGTGAAATTGTTCGACTGCACAGCAAGTAAAGAGACGAAGGATTTTTGAATAAAAATGGACAAGAATTTTGACATTTATCGCTAGCGCATGGAGCAGGGATGCCAGGGTATGGTTTATGAAATGCCTCATTTCATTTCATGAATTCTACCATTTCAGGGAATTAACACCATAAACAGTTTTTTTATTTATTGCGGTTTCCGGTCTTGGATACAAGTTCTTTTGACCCTGTCCCACCATCACCAACTGAGTTAGCGAATAAGCCCGCTGAGCCAACGACGGGATATACAATTATACAACACTATTGTTTTGAAGCCGGGTCTCCTGCGACTGTTTTTTTGAAACAGTACACAAAAACATTGAAACATTAGGGAGAGGAGATACAACATGAACGGTAACACTGGTGTGAGTGAATGAATGATTGTCAGATCTTATCAATACAATTTTTACTCTGTGCTACAGTAATAGTAGAAAAAGTTAACTGTCAAACTTTTTGAATTTTTGTTTGTTGTGGTGAGTTATATTTTCGTTTACACTTTCTATTTAATAATTATATCGCGTTTTATATCGTTTTACACATGCCATTTGCGCCGTTTCTTCATGATGGACCAGTCTTTATCGGAGAGCGACGTTTCGACGTCCCCTTCTCAAATTCTGGACCGTTTACAACTGCTCCGCCAACTGCAACTCTTACAGCGTGGGAAACTGCAGAACCATCGCTTACACTACCGCGAGTCGCCTGATACCTCCGTGAACATCACGGAACTGCTGAGCCACTTCACAGGAAGCACCAGTTATAATACTTTCCAGAGTTTACTGCAATCACCATCCGAAACAAATGGTAACACTTCTCAGCACAATTCGAGCAATCTATCACAGAGGATACAGGACCAAGACTTGGTGGAAGGTGTGAAGATACTCAATTTGTCACAGGAATCTGAATGCATGGTTAATTCACCAACATCTACTAGAAGTGTCACATCTTCAAAAACTCAAAACTCTAGCACTATATCTAATGAGAGACAGATGAGTGAAACTATGAATAAGTCTTTAGCTAGAAAACAAATTTCTCTTGACGAGATGCCTATCTTATCTCCCAAAAAGAACTTTGAGGCACTGATACTTGAGAAACTTAAAAATGAAATGAAAGTTCCCCAAACTTCATTATTGAACAAAGATGTATTTTCTGGAAATAACAAGAAACCTTTCCTGAGAAAAGGTGAAGGAATGTCTCGCTTTGGTTTGAAGAAGAATGATCTTGTGATACAAAACACAAAGTCACTGCCGTGGAAAAGAAAAAGTCTACCAAAAGAGAAAAGCTTGGATCCTAAGAATAAAAAAACCAATAAACATGATAATGTGACCATAAAACAAACCAAACCTAAATCCATGAAAGACATACAAGTGCAAATCCTAACTCCAGAAAGACCAGAACAAAATCTAGTTCTAAAAAGAAAAACTAACAAAAGACTCCCAGAAAAAACTGTTCCAGATAATTCTAAAGGCAGGGAAAACACAGTGGAGACTGTTGACTCAAGTAACTGTGAAATTCACAGCACAAACAAGCCAGCTCCCAAAATACAATTACCCCCTGGGAAACACCCTTTAGCAGCAAACAAAGGTAAGTCATGGGCAGCCATCCTCACAAATGAGCAGAATGATTTCCTAAGGCAGCTGAAGCAGAGTGATTACTACAAGAATTTTACATCACCAGCCAAAAGCATAGCATCCGACATCAGTTGTGACGAAAATCTTGGTCAGTTGCGTCAAGAGAGAGAAGTGATTGAACAAAACATGTTCGAACTACTTGAAAGAAAAGTAGGCAATGCGAGCTTTAGCTTAGAAAGCTCTTTCTTCAATAGATTTCTCAGAAAAAGCCAACTAGAATGCTCTGGAGAGAGCACACCACTGGTGCTACAGAAATGCCTCATCAAAAACCCCAAATTACTTACCATACCTACTGGACCAATCAGAAAGAACAGGCCCTGTGGAGATACCCAGAGTGACATGGAAGCATTTGACAGTGAATACACAGACTGTGATCATGAGACCTCATCCATTTCCACATGTTGTTCTTGTAAGACTGTTGAAGAAACCAACCAGACTCAAACTCAATGCTTGCTTGAAGACCTGAAGAATGATACTGGCCATGGCTGTAAACAGACAACAACATCAAGAAAAGAGGAAGAATATCCTTGTGAAAAAAATAAATGTCAAAATAATATTGTCACAGAAAACGCCGCAATGAAAGAAGACATGGCACAAATGAATGCAAAATTAGTGGCTACAAGTGAACTTCTAAAAGATAGACTGCAGGAATTGGAAGACGAAATTGAAACATTTAGAAAGGAAAATGCTAGTTTGAAGAAAATGCGGGAGGAAGTCGATTTAGAGAGACAAAAGTTTTATGAAGAAAAGTCCGAGTTTGAGCAAAAGTTCAATGAGGAAAAAATCTTATCAGAGTACTATTTAGCTGAAGAAAAAGAGAAACTAACGAAGCAGAAGCAAACCTACGAAAGATATGTTCGGGAAATGAGAGGCAGATTGAACAAAAAAGAAAAAGAGGAAGTCATCAATCTCAAAAATGAGATAAGTGATCTGAAAGACGAAATCAGAGTGAAAGATGCCAAATCCACCTCGACCATAGCGAGACTACGTAATCAGTTGAAAATCATGGATAAAGAAAAGAAAACCCTTCAGGATGAAGTTGAGAAATTGAAAAAGGAAAACAAGAGACAAAACCACAGTAACGAAATAACGAGACGCCTTACCAACTTTAAATACTTAGAACAGATAAACAAAAAGTTGTCTAACATGGCCAAGGGGACTCAATCTGAGGTAGATTTAGACAACGATGTAAAATACAAGGCTTTCGAAATTGAAAGACAGAGTAGAAGCAGGAGAATACAAGCTGCTGTTAAACCAGGCTTTAGAGCTCGAGCTAAAAGCGTGCCAAATCTAAAAATAACTTCTAGATATGCCAAATACTTCAGTCAGAGAGATGCTGTGAGTCAGATGGATAGAAATAAAACAGCGAATGGTGAACAGTCAAGTCCATATTACTCTGACGAGGAAAATATTGACGAACCCAATAGGAGTCTTCACCTAGATGATAGTGGTTCCACAAACGACAATGAAGAAGCAAGTGACAATGAAGTGGAAAACAACTTGGAGAAGATTTATACAGAAAGGTTCAAATCCACTTCACCTAAAAGCAATAAAACTAGTTTGAGCATCTATACCGAAAATCACTCGCGCAATAATGTGGATAACCACAACGGATTCTTCCTAAATAAGTCGAGACCCAATTCTAATATGCGATATTCTAAATCACCAAGTCAAATATCTTCCCCTCACCTTCCAACTTCTATTGAGTCAAACAGATCTAAATCGCCAGTCTCAATACTTAGTAACAAAAACCTCAGTAATAGAGAACAACAGATGTCCATTGAACGTCTGACTGGTAGCATGAGCTCAAACCATTCAAACCCAAGATCTATGTCGCCACAGACGATCCTAATCAACAGGTCTTCAAGTCAAAGAGGATCTGTCACCTCAAGTCCAGAAGCAGCGCGAAACTGTGAACCTAATAGCAGCAAGACAAGTTTGACTAAAACCAATTTGAATCCAACTGAAATAAAAAGACCAGACGGAGTTCGCGAGCTCAGGTTTCCGAATGGAAACGTGAAGTACATTTCAGCTGACGGAAAGTACACGAAGTTTGTGTACTACAACGGAGACGTGAAGGAAAACTTCTACAGCGAGGGCAGGATTAAATATTACTACGCCAAGACGAAAACTTATCACACGTCGCATCCTGATGGTCTGGAAGTTTTGGAGTTTCCTGAGTGAGTACCTATATTATACAGTATACGTTGTTTGTTTTCTTTTCCTATGTGTGAAGGAACCGATGGTTTTTAGGGTTCCGTACCCGAAGGGTGCCAAACGGGACCCTATTACTGAGACTTCGCTGTCCGTCCGTCTGTCTGTCACCAGGCTGTATCTCATGAAGCGTGGTAGCTAGACAGTTGAAATTTTCACAGATGATGTATTTCTGTTGCCGCTATAACAACAAATACTAAAAAACAAAAGAAATTTAATATTAAGGGGGGCTCCCATACAACTAACGTGATTTTTTTGCTCATTTTTGCTCGGTATTGATAATGGTAGCAGGTAGACGCTCAAAATGTTCACAATATATCGAGTATATTATTTATATAAAAAATAAATAATTAAATTAATATTTAGGGGGGCTCCCATACAGTTTTATTTTTTTTGCGGTTTTTTTATAATGGTACGGAACCCTTCGTGCGCGAGTCCGACTCGCACTTGGCCGGTTATTCCCTCTTACCAGCAACACCATTTTGCGTACCGTCTCACCGTCACTAAACCGCATATTTATTGCGCGGCCACATCCCCGTCGAGGAGCGTGGCGAGTGACGAGAGAATGAGGCAGAGACTTGGTGTGGCCACGTTTATCGTCCTACTCCTCATCCTCGTCCCCGCTCTGCCGGCTTTTTGGTGCGATTCAAAGGACCGGCGAGGAGCGCGAGGAGATTACGGAGATAACATAACATAATAGCGTCACGCCTTTTCCCATAACGGGGTGGCAGAGGCACAACTGTGCTCACTTTCAGCCAGTTATTCAATACTCTATTTTGCGTGACAGGGGGCGAAGATATTTACGAAATATTCGCGAAGTAGAGCAATGCGCGGCCACACTGCTCTCGCGAGCAATAGAGCGAGGACGAAAAGCTGAGTCTGGCCGCGGTATAAGCCTATCTATTCTTACAGCGGCCAAATCGAGAAGCGCTACAAGGACGGCTCCTCCGAGATCCGGCTCGCGAACGGCGCGGTCCGCTACCAGGACCCACGCTCGCAGCACGCGCGCGAGGAGTGGCGCTTCCCGGACGGCGCCACCATGACCGTGTCGGCGGCCGGGGAACAGAGAGTCACCTTCCCGAATGGACAGGTGGAGGTGCATGCCAAGGATCATAAGGTGGGCGGGCTTAGAGCACACGCTTGATGTTGTCACTTGAGATAGATGAGATGGGACAAGTCCTCTATTGTGACTATTTCATCCTGAATTTTCAGTGAACCCTGGCTGGTTTTCACATTTTAGTATCTTAGATACATTTTAAGAAAAAAGGCCAATCTCTGTGTAATGACGCTTCACGTATTCCCCCCTCTACTTTTTTGCCAGCAGTCGTCAAAAAATATCAAGTTCCCCAGTCCCCGCCGCTACTCCATTCTCTTCCATATCTGCCCCTACCCTACATCGTTCTCCGCTAACCAGTCCTCCTCCGCAGCGGCGCGAGTTCCCCGACGGCACGGTGAAGCTGCTGTACAGCGACGGCGCCTCCGAGACTCGCTACAGCAGCGGCCGCGTGCGTGTCAAGGACAAACACGGACACCTCATCCTGGACACTACGCCTGAGTGAATCACCGCCTCTGAGTTCCCAGTGATTAGGAGATTCGTTTAGACTAGGTGCCAGTAGGGAACCGCAACAGCACACAATGCCCGCCAGGGAACACAATAATTTGGCACTTGAGTGACGTTTACAGGGGCGCTAGTTCTACGCAACTTAACGCAACGAACCTGTTATCAATTAGTTCCACCTATCACCGCGTGCCAAAATATTGATGGAAAGCTGGAGTTAGGGATAGCGAACGTTGTTACGTAGCATAGGTACGGTGTTTTGCTCACTCGTCTTCTCGTTTGCAGTTGCGGTCTGCTACAGAATCGCACCTTTGACCTTTGAAATTGTTGCCTATTTCAACAGTAATGTGTGAGTCAATTGCTAGACACGGGAAGGCCTTACTAGTGTAAATACGGCGCAGTCGTCACACGATATCTAAGATGGCCTCAAAACAATTTTCAAGAAAGAAGGGTAATGTTGGGCGGGTGATGACTGTGACAGACAGCAGGTTCTGTAGAAATCTTCTCAAATATGTCAATTTGATGTCAATAGCATAATTTTCAGACTATATATTACTTTCATTCTGTAATGTGCCTTGTTGCTGATGAAATAAAAGCTTTATGAAGTGCCAATCTACTATGATTTTTTGTAAGTTATAAATACAGTAATTTTTAGTCGTAATTGTACTGATACTTTGATAAGCAGAAATATTTTAATAAACTATGTAATTCTTGTTGTTATATGTATTTTCAAGATGACCGGACTTTGATTTAACCGGCTCCACCAATACTCGTCGTGGCAGACGCACACATTTGCGTCCACGTTTTGGAGATATTTAAATCCTCCATTTTTGTGACCCGGGAGCTAATCTACCGCGCCGCGCCGTTCTGTGGAAATAAAACCAATACTATCGCAACACTATTTAAAATTCTTAAACTACAGGTCTACAGGGTACATTTAACTAGAAGCTATTTGGTGTCGTTGTTCGGAACTCTTCTTGGGGATGCCCTGTACTTTGAAGTTGATTGGGTGCATGTGGTCTTCTGTTCCGAAGATCTTCTTTAGGGCTTCGCGCGCAGCCATTTCTTTCGCTGTGGCCACGGATTCGCCGAACCCTGGAGAATAACGGACACTTAACAAACACTAAAGAAATATTATATATGCGACAGATAGTGCCCTGTGCAGGTGATGCAGGGAAGTATACGAGATTGTGGAGAACATGCTGCCTTGTGCCTATCCACCTTAGAAAACAGGATGGCAATTCTGGGAGAACCATCAACCTCAGAACTCAACCTGACACCCACAGTCGGGTCTTCTACAGCAGCTGGTGCAGAAGCTGGGATGCTGAATGGAAGAGCAGGCGCAGGGGAAATGCCTTAAAGCATTATACCTGCAGCGATCATCTTCCTATCGACATAGAGCCCAACACGATAGCACGCCAGCAGGGTCCCGCAGCCCGACTCGCCTATCAGACGCGGCTCCACTTCGCCACCGGACAGTGATGTCAGCAGAGCCCAGGGTTCCTCGATACGCCAGTACTCGTTTATGTCGCAACCTGAAATACAATAAGAAAGGGACTAGACACAATACATTTTTTCAGATTCAGAGGGTTTGTCATACAAACTTGTTTGGGTGTAACAGAAGCACAGAAGAGAACAGAAGAGTGTACTCATATTTTAGGAGGTTGTTAGGGAGACCATTCTGAGCAACTTTTACTATGAAACCGATCAGAGCAACTTTATTTTTCATTGCTCCATATGTTTTGGTCCGGGCGGTCAGCTGATTTGTATAGAGAAGTGAAAATTTGCTCTGATCAAATCGGTTTCATAGTAAAAGTTGCTCAGAATGATGTCCCTAAAAACCCTTTAACACTTTATTTTTTTACACTTTATTTTTACAATTAACAAATATCAGTGTGCCGTCACAATCACTATGATTAATTAATCAATGCAAAAACTTTGGTTAGGTACGTTCAGGTAGAAACCGTTTATAAGTTACATGCGCCGATGTCGCCATTGATATAAGTATTTTCAGTGGGCTTTCGCCCATAGCGACTTTTTCCCTTAAAATATGACTACACCTTTCTGTTACACCCTGTAGATACTCAGTAATACTACCACCACTGCTCAGTATGTAGTTGTCTTATGCTTCTCACAGAAAATGATTTGAATTAATTTGACTTTTCGACCGCGCCGAGATGTGCCACGCCGGCTACAAACCGGCATTTCGCGCTCTCGCTATAGCTATTGACATGCGATTCGCTTGCACAATCTGACCCCTGGGTTCGAATCCTCGTGAATATTATTTTCTTTGTTTTATTGTTTTGAGTGCTTAAGTTTTGTAGTATGGAGCCTTTAGTGTGTGAGTCCGACCTGCTCTTGACCAAATTTTTATATAGGTAATTTTTCTATGAATGTAATCTAAATGGCTTTGCGTACTTCTTAATTACCTTGTAACTGTGTAATGAGGAAGTCCCTCACAAAATGAGCCGCACTCTCTTCACCCGAAGATTTGAGGAGAGCTCCGACAATCGCCTTGAACGTGTTCGCGAGTATGTAGTTGTCCACTGGATATTCCTTTAAAAGTAAAGAATATACATACATGCGCTGAAGGCCAGGGCCTTCAACATATCGCTGAGGCAGTTGCCATTTATAATGACAGTGACACACCACGACCAACATTCATGTGTTTTCAACTATTGATGATATTGTGTGTGTCTAACTTTCTGTTTTTGGTTTCTTTTGCCTAACTGTAATGTGTTCACTGTCCTTGTAATAAACGTTTCTTTCTTCTTCCTTACAT
This sequence comes from Argyresthia albistria, assembly GCA_963457715.1. Lineage (NCBI taxonomy): Eukaryota > Metazoa > Arthropoda > Insecta > Lepidoptera > Argyresthiidae > Argyresthia > Argyresthia albistria. The sequence goes on along the minus strand of OY735274.1, from coordinate 6,335,275 downwards.
AATGTCACACCTTTTCCCATATTATGGGGTGGCAGATGCATTACTGAGCCCTATTTAAGTGTTCAATAGTCCATTTTTTGTGACAGGGGGCTAGCCCAAAGCACAGAAGAGATAATAGTACTCCGCCAAAGTAAAGTAAATATCCTACTTGCTGTAAATACAGTGCACAATAATATAGATCAACCCTCTTGTCTAATATTATGGCCTTCATAGAAAGGTTTAACTGTAGTTTGCAAATGGATAAGATAATAGATATTTTTATTTATTACAAACAACATGTTTGTGACATTACAGTAATGAATAATGGGTAAGTACTGATTTGCAAGTTGGCCCCAGACGGCCCAATGCACATATGTCTTTAACCTGTCTCCATGGGAGTAATTGAGATAGTATATTTTAAATATAACAATGTGCTCACCGCAGCCAGTATGATGTCCTTAGTTCCCAGGTGTAATGCAACATGAGCGAGAGTGGCCTCACTCATCAGATGTTGCCGCACTCCCGCGACTCCTTCCAGCGGGAACTTGGGCAGCACATGCTCCAAGTATGCCTGGAGATAGTGCTTTGTGAAGGCCTCTCCTGCAAATATTATATAACTGTTATTGACAGCAGAAATATGGAATGAGTTTGGAGTGGGCTGTGACCTCTATTTCTCACTCAGAGACAAAGAACTTACCATCAAAACTTGCACTGGAAAGTTACCTCATCACATCTCCTTTTAATACATAAAAAGAACAGAAACTAGGTGATGACTACTGATGACATCGAGCATACAGTGGCCCTGGTTCCTTTACTGGATTATATTTTCATGATTTTCACTTGTAGACTATCCTTATTCAATTTTTTATTGCACAGAAACATTAACAAAAAAAACATTTACAAGAAATATTATATGCAAAGCCAAGTTTATCTCTAAAGAGAGATTTCTACCAGCAGACCTAGGCAGGACAGGAATTTGGATGCATGAGGAGTCCTAGTGTGCAATAAAACTACATAAAAACACGGAAATTACAACATAAATATATAACCTTCATCCGCCAGTTGCCTGTTGTCCAGCATTTTTATCTCCAACTCCATCTCTTTCTGTTTCATTTCCTCTTTGATAACATAAGACCTGTCTGTGAACGCTTGGAGCAACAGCTCAGGGTCAAATTCCTCGTTCAAACGCTTTCCGAAGGCAAACAGCTCTGCCTCTAGATTCCATTCTAGAAATGTGTTCCGTGGATTAAATTTCTTGCCTCCGAGTCTCTCTTCTCGTCTCTTGAACTCGCGTAATATTGGGAAAACATGTCGGTGGATCTTTTGAGCTGGAATTACGAAATATGAAGGATTCTAATTTATAGGATACCGACGAATTTGTGGGTAAAATAATTCAATTAGAGCTTACAGTGTACAGTGAAGGGTGTTAATTTTATAGTTTTAGATACTAGTGGCACGCATCTACGGATTAAAGCCATTATTCTCTCTAATCAATAGTTAGATAGTGTAAAAAACCTAATATTGGAAATAAAAATGCACAAGCAGAAGCACACACAACATTTTTTGACAGATTTTGAGGATTTGAGGTTGCCCCGTTGCCCCCTGTTCCGAGTCACGCCAAAATCGATTAGGTACAGCGTCTCCGAAGCCACCGTTCCGGTAATCGCTTACTTTACTTTTCAAAGATCTTTATAAATTTACTCTAGTACATAGGAATGGTACATACAACCCACCAGTGTAAGTTAATCCTAGGTCATAGCTAGTACATGTAAAGATGTTTACAGGCTGTGGGGCCTCTTAAAACTTATAGCATGAATAAATAACAGAACATATTATGTGGGGAGAGGATTATATTAATCTTACAATTTGCACACTTCGTTAGGTAAGCAATTATTGCTGCATATCGTATCCGGTAATCGATTATGTATGTCGCAAGCGTGTGTGTGTGTGTATAAATAAAAAAAAAATCGCGTTGACGGCGATGTCACGGACCGTTCACGGACGGAACGCGCGATTGAAGCATGGAGGAAATACTAGTAAGAGATGCAGACTCAACATCGATTTAGTATACCCAAGATACACCATCTCCTACAAATCTAAGTCTCAAATGTGTCCCATCGCTAAGTTACATGTGTGTGCGTTTACTAAGGCAAATCTTAAACGCATAATGTACTTAAGAACATTTCAATTTTCCTTTTATGCAACCTTATATCAATAGAATTAAGGTGGGATTTCGATTGCGCGCGATGGGCTGTTATGACATTACAAAATTAGACCATCGCGCAAGTCGTAAAATTTTATTGCTGTCAGCCGTAGGTAAGATTATTTTAAACTATACTATTCCTTAAATCAATGACTATTAAGTAGAATTCAGTTTACGCAGCGTGACAATCATAACAAATGTTTACTTTGGAACAGAGAAATAATGGAGTGGTCTTGAAACTGTACTCAGTACAGTACTAACTCGGTTCATTAAAATAATAAAACAGGTTGAGGTGGTTAAAATTAACTTATTTTTAAAAGCTTTTATTTAACTTGCACTGTATGTATATATGTGGGTGGGTGTGTATCATGGTTCGCGTCAAAAATGTCGGCTTGAATTTGACTCACTTCCCGTTATCCGATTGAGCCGAAATTTTGCATACGTATGTAAGTTGGATGACAATGCAATATTTTTTTTGACTTGGAGCTGATCTGATGATGGAGACGGAAGACGACCATAGGAACTCTGTCATAATACATCACAAGCCCGTTGAATTTGGGCCCGTTACATTCGTCTTGACAAAAACTTTGGCCTTAAAATATTTTTTATGACATGGAGCTGATCTGATGCTGAAGCCGGAAGGTGGACAGGGGAACTCTGTGATAAAATGACGCAACCCCATCATATTTGGGCTAGTTCGATTTGTTTTGACGAATACTATGGTCCTACAATATTTTTGATGCTGATATGATGCTGAATACGGAAGGTGGAAATATTTTTTTACTTTTAATTTATTATTTTATTTATTTGGAAAGAAAACAAAAAAAAAGTGAATAGACACAAATACAGACTAAGGACATTCATTTATTTCCTTGATAGGTATTAACATGTGTACGTATGTTGTGTACTCACTAGATCACAATACTTTATGTAAAAACTTACTGCAATACATGGTATGACCCCTTTCTTAACTTTCCGAAAGCCTTTCTTCGTATAATAAATGTCATTTTCTGAGAAGTGACAAGAGCAAACCACACTAGAATCATTTGGTTTAGAAAAATCTTCACTCCTCTCATTAGCTATAATTTTCCGACATTTTTCCCTTTCAATTTCATTTTTAGGAAATCTGGAATAATAAATAAAAACATATTTAACTATAATAAAAAACACCAATCACCATTCGAATAAATTTTGTCCTTCTCTGGACCGGCTATAGTTATTTAATATTAATTCCATATTATTGAAATACCGCAGAAAAAAAAAACAATAAGCGACTCTATTCATTTAGTATTTGATTTATATGGAACAAAGTTTGTTCCACTTCATACTGCGTCGTTGGGTTAAATGAAGAGACGTTGAAATAAATTTAAAACAATTATGTTTTTAATGATTTTGAAGGCGTATTTTGCCACAAATTCACTTCATTATAAAAATATTATCTAGTACTTACCGAAAATACGATATGCCATCCTTTTTCAACGTGGTTAAGGTATTATTTTTGCACTTTTTCACGCAGCACTTTGGCATGTTCACCCGACGACGAAGCGCGCGTTACTGAGAGCGCAACTGTGCTTAGAAGTAATTTAAGCACAGTTTTATCGAGACACCTTTCAAGCGTTGACGTTGTATCTTGGGTATACTAAATCGATGAGACTCAAACAAAATATCAATCGGAATTATAGTACCTTTGATGATCATAGATGTCTCCGGGTGTTTCATTTGTTGATTTTAAATCTATCGCCGCTCCAGAAGAAAGCCAAGAACTCTAGCTATTGTAAAAACGCCACAAAATGAAGTTAGATGGCGTTGTGACTGTCACTATGCGTTGCGTTTCAAAGCGTGGTTCAAATCGTGGTTCAAGGCAACACAGTCACATACAAGCTAAGTAGTTTCAACTCACACCCGAACAAAAACGGACAAAAAATAAGAAATCGCCGTTGAAAAATAGTTCTTAATATGAAAACTATAAAATCGCTTCCCGCCCATAGCCCGGATCAGTAGGCTCGCTTGTTTGTTCATAGGTTGCGCTCCTGCGGGTACAGTTGAGCGGGATACGAAACTTGTTAATACTTTATTCAAATTTTCTATTGATGTTATTTAGATTTGTTACTCGTAATTAAACAACAAGGTACAACTTACAAGTAATCTGTGGCAGAAGTCAAGTTTGTGTAAATAAATAAAGATAGGTTTTTCATTTTAGAAAAAAATAATTAATTTAACAAAAGGCTTTTTCGTTATTCTCTCGTTAGTCCTTATCTGATGATTGAAAAATCGACATTCATAGGTATGTTCAAATGCCTATTAGCTAATGGTGGGAATAAAAATCGGCCAAGTACGAGGCAAGCATGAAGGGTTCCAAAACAACTTGTAAGGCGAACAAGGTATAAGTCCCTTGTCTACCTATTGCCATTATCAATTAAAGCAAAAATTGTTTAAAAATATCATGTTTTCTGCATTAGAGCCCCCCTTTAATGGTTAAACTATGTTTTTCTGTTTTTAGTATTCTTTAGCGGCAACAGAAATACATTATTTCTGAAAATTTCAACTGTCTAACTAACGGTTCATGAGATACAGCCTGCTGACAGACAGACAGACAGCGGAGTCTTAGTAATGGACCCTATTACTAAGACTCCGCTTTTCAGACTCCTTTTCACTCTTTGGGGATGAAACCCTAATAATCGGTAATATTCGGTACCATCACCATGATGCTGGGAATTGGGATCCATGAAAATAATACAATCAATCGACTGTACCTGCGCTATACAAACGCATTTGTTTGTTTAGATCGCATTCGCTCGACTAAAAAATGCGGAAGAGAGATGGATGAGACTGTTAGGTTGCGTAGGAGTGAATGAGATATCCGATTGTCCTTTTGTTAACTATGGCTGTGTTGGTTTGGTGTTGATGTGTGCGTGCAGTAATTATTGACTACATCGCCTGCTCAGTATGGATTGAAATTAATGTAACTTGCACCAAGTACGTAATGGTTTGGAAATTGAATTGGAAAGAAGTATGCATCGTGAAAGTTGATGAGCGCCCGCGAAACAATGAATGAGATCGATGTGGCATCGTTGTAAAATAAGGGCTCGTTGCAATGCAAAATAACCGGCCAAGTGCGAGTCGGACTCGCGCACGAAGGGTTCCGTGCCATTATCTATAAAAAACAGCAAAAAAATGTATGGGAGCCCCCCCTAAATATTAATTTAATTTTAATTTAATTATTTATTTTTTAAGTAAATAATATACTCAATATATTGTGAACATTTTAAGCGTCTACCTGCTACCATTATCAATATCGAGCAAAAATGAGCTAAAAAAATCACGTTTGTTGTATGGGAGCCCCCCTTAATATTAAACTTCTTTTGATTTTTAGTATTTGTTATAGCGGCAACAGAAATACATCATCTGTGAAAATTTCAAGTGTCTAGCTACCACGGTTCATGAGATACAGCCTGGTGACAGACGGACGGACGGACAGACGGACAGCGAAGTCTCAGTAATAGGGTCCCGTTTGGCACCCTTCGGGTACGGAACCCTAAAAAGAAGTACAATAAATTACAAAAAAAAAAAAAAAACTCCGTTTCTATGCATTTTACAACAGATGTTTCTTCGACAATGTTTTTTTATTGAGACTGAAGAATGTACCTAACCCTTAAGTTATGGGAATTCAACAAAAACACCCTGTATTATGCTTACCATGAGTAAATGCACGAGTTATTACAAAAAAATAATTTTCCCAATCGGTCCATCCGTCTAGGCGCTATCGGGGCACATACATAAAATAAAACCGGCCAAGTGCGAGTCGGACTCGCGCACGAAGGGTTCCGTACTTAAATTATCTATAAAAAACCTCAAAAAAAAAAACACGTTAGTTGTATGGGAGCCCCCATTAATATTAAATTTCTTTTGTTTTTTAGTATTTGTTGTTATTAATATAGTGGCAACAGATTATACATCATCTGTGATTCAACTGTCTAGCTACCACGGTTCATGAGATACAGCCTGGTGACAGACAGACAGACAGACAGACAGACAGACAGAAAGACAGACAGAAAGACAGACAGACAGACAGACAGACGGACGGATGGACATCGAAATCTCAGTATCAGGGTCCCGTTTGGCACCCTTCAGGTACGGAACCCTAAAAAAATAAAAAATAAAACATCCATGTTTAATATACAACAACATGGTTTGCTGGAAGAAATCTCTTATTAGAGATAAGCTCGCCTTTGTACACGATTTTTCTATAAGATATATGTTTGTCATCATGAGTACAATAAAGAAATTACGAAATTACATTCGGACGAATTGTGTAAACCTCCTCCTTTTGGAAGTCGGTTAAAAAGGAACACAATGTGAGTTCGAATATGGAATCTATGGCGACCGCATAAGAGCTGTCAAGTAATTTTAGTCCTTTGTCGGTAATAATAAAATAAGAGTCCGTTGCGCGCCGATGAAAGTTCAAGAAAGCCTCGAACGTTTTTCTTTTGCAAATTGGCAACGTCGCGTCGCGTCGCATCGTAGTCAGTCTCTCTCTGCTGGCCCCCGATTCTCGCGCTATCGAGATCATCGCCCCAGTCAAGATATCGGTTTTGATACCGCCTAAATCCATTGAAAACGATATCGATTTATATTTATTTTGTTTGAAAACGGGTCGAGATATCTCGGTTGGACGAAAAGCTAGTCGTAAGAATAGCTTTTTCTTGTTTTTGATAGAGATTTCGGTATCTCAAATCTCAAAATCGATATTTTGACCGTGGACATGATCTCGCTAGCGCCAGAATTGCCCCCATCTGCCGCTGCCCCGCGCTGTAGGTTCTGTCTTCTGAACTGAGTAAGTAGGTAAATAAGACACGGTCCCACCGTACCAGTGACGATGAGCGAGAAGCGAACGATTAAAACTAGAAACGAGTTTGGCAAGTAATCAGAGAATGTTTATTGTGGATAGTATAGTATAGAAGATGTTATACTTTACACAGTGTTCTTACGTCCTGCCACTAGGCATATAAATAAATCGAGCAGCGAGGAGCGAGTGTGTAGGTATCTATCTACCTAGTTCTGATAGTTTTGTCGCTCGCCTATAAAGCGAGTGCGACGGGCGAGTAATCAAATCCACGTTGTACAGTAGAATGATGGCTCTGACCACTAAGCGGCGGGCATCATCGCTTAGCGAGTACCGCTGCGAGTTTTATCGTTAATAGCCTTTATCGCTGCGATCAACTAATTAGTGAAGAGAGAGAGTGCTCACTAGCAGTGTGAACAGCCAGCGATGAACTATACACAATTATATCTCTCTTTTGCCGACACGGGATCTTTTTTTTGTTCGTTTCTTGAGCCAGAAAATAGTCGATAGTTAGTCGCTTCCTCGCCCTCGGTGGGACCAGTGCCTATTCGGAGATTCGGCAACGTCTCTCGGCCGCCGGCCGGCCGATATGCGTCAAATAGTCAAATCAAAACATTTGGCAGAAAACAGCTGATCACCAATGCCGCCGCCATTTTGTACGCACACATGCATATACAGCTAAGCATGTCGCCATCTATTGCTAGTTACCGGCGTTATTTGGTCTCAACTCGACTTTGCTATACTAGCGCTAAACCACCGGTGGTTTTTTTTGGAAACTTATATGCATTGGTGCGCACTAACGCCATCTGGGTTTATGCTGATTTTAGACGACGACGCGTTCCAGTATGGACTATGTTTCTCTATTCTAATGCTTCCTCCATGATTGAAGTATTCTGGCCTACGCACACTGGGACGGGGCATGGCAAGGGATTTTAAGTTTTTACCAATGGACATTCAAACGTATCCCTTACGTTTGAATGTCCATTGGTAAAAACTTGCCATGCCGCCGTTCCGGTTTGCGTAGGCCTTTCATTTTATTTTTTGCCCTAGGTACCTAGTGTGTGCTGTGTGGAGAGTAAAAATTGTTCTGTGGGACTGACGGTGGACTGGAATTCTCCCCCGGTCCGTTTTCATTTTGAGAAGTGTTAAGTGTAAAGTGTGGTATTTGTGAGTGGGGCTGTGAGGGCGCCCGGGACGTGGCTACTCGCAAAAAATAGAACATGCTTATATTTGCCTTACTTCGCTTATCAGAATCACTCACACTTAATAATGGCTGTCCCCACCCCAGACGTTGCTAGCACTTTACACTTTACAGCTACACTTGACACCAATTAAAGTGAAAACGGGCCTAACAGGAGGGTGACTGGACGGGTGAGATGAGGACGGGTGACTGGACCTGGACTCTCTCAGAACTAAAGCAACTGGACTGGTGACTGACTGGGTTTGGGTTGTATTGTACGGCCCTAAACCTATCACCATCTGTGAAAGTGTTTCTCTAATTTAAAAACGTTCCAGTATTTCTGCAAAATTGTTGCTGCATGCACATGTAAACGGGGTGTTTTTGTTGTGTGTGTGATGATGATTGGATGGAACTAGAAAAACTAGTAAAAGTCTTGATAAGATAGTTCTATGTTCCTCCTTCTTTCTCAAAATTATTTTAGAACTTTTATCTTAATTTTCATGGCAAATGGCGTGATAAGTTGGCAACATATGTTTGATTACTCCGTTCCGTAGTAAGTTTACAATTACATGTTTACATATACATAGGTCATAGGTTATACTCTATACTCCTTGGATTACTCATCGTACGTTGTGAAAAGGAGCTTCAGCTGTGTTTTAGTTGAATTCTTGGATAAAATCCGTTGCATTTAGGTGTTTTCTTGCTCCAGCAGCAAATATCAATTGAGGTATGTTGATTTGACCCAATTACATTTCCTAAAAACAGTAAAATGTGGCCAGACCACCACGTTGAAAATAGTCTACCTTATAAGGTAATCTTCTACAATCGGTTTATTTTGTGACTTCGTAACATTTGCCCTAGATCTTGCGCTCATTGAAACGAGTAAACGACACACCCGCGTCCGTCCCCGCGTGAGTCATTCTACCAAGGAATATAATTACTGCATTCTACCGACCGGATCAACGCAGGTGACGAGTTTTCGGCTGCTAAGGGCGGACATCGTTATTTTTATTTATAAACTGCTAGTCCTTTGTGTGTTTGGCCAAGAGACCATAGTAAGTTTATACACCCTTTGCAAGAGACGCCCTGTAGTACCCATTATTCTGCCGACGTTGATACTCGAGTACTCGACGCGTTAATTTTCCAGTTAGCAAGATTTCCCAAGTAAGTTGAATCCTTTTTTGGTCACAAATTCAAGCCTATTTTGGTCACATCTATACCCTTATGGTTTGGTTCGCAGCTTGCTAATATTTTTTTATTACACAAGTGTCAGTACAGCCAAAATTGTTTACAGTTCTGTTTCCCAGTAGATTCCTGTGTGTTAAGTCTGCTAAACACATTAGAATTCATTGATCATTCAAAGACCCTTTTTTACCATAATTAGACTACCAATTATGTCGAAATCGGGTCTTTTTAAATGATCAATGATTGGCGGAATTACTGTAGGGATCCACAGTAGAAGCCATTGAACCAAAAATTTATTTGAATGATCAATGATTCCTAATGTGTTTAGCAGACTTGACATCCTGTTTACATGTTTACATCAATCCTCAGCTCAGCATGTCGTCCCGCAAGACCGCCGGCCGCCGTGGCACCACCAAGAAGCGTGCCCAGCGCGCCACCTCCAATGTGTTCGCCATGTTCGACCAGGCCCAGATCGCTGAGTTCAAGGAGGCTTTCAACATGATTGATCAGAACCGCGATGGTTTCGTTGACAAGGATGACCTGCATGATATGCTGGCTTCACTTGGTGAGATTATGTCACTACTTGGAAGCTAACTGTTTTTTATTACTATATCATCATGAAGTAAACAATGGTTGGTGTCTGTCAATTCATCAATACTGAACAAGTTTCCACAAGAGTCATTTGGTCAAAATGGAATTAATGTTGAGATTTCCTTAGCAGCTGGTGATCAGCTAATACAATAGTAATTTATTGCTAATTAGCCTGAGAATTAACAGCAAAGTTTGCTAGAGCAGAGATATAAATAATAAAGTAATTATGAATGAAAGAACTCATAACAGCAGCTTTTATTATTATATTGTGATCATATAATAGCACAAACCGAAATTGACGAAATATCATTGAATTAAACTGAAGAAATCATTCCAGATAGAAAGTTGCGACATTGTTTATTATATCACATACTTATTATCATGCATGACTCATTCTAGCTGCAATTATTCAATCATGTTACTTAGAAATAAGATGGTTCCAGAAATAATATATTTTAAATAAGTTCAGTTCAAAGTTCAGTTCAAAATTTTTATTGACCATAAAATCATACATATTACTTAGTCAACGTCAATATTAATATTTTTGTATACTACCGCTTTAAGCTAAGCTAAGCTTTTTGAAGATTGACCTGTACCTAACTAATTAATACAGAAACTCTGAAACTTAATTACAGCCACTTCTAGATATTGTATGGGGTATAAAATTAACATATTTATTTATATACCAGGCAAGAACCCGACTGAGGACTATCTGGAAGGCATGATGAATGAGGCGCCGGGGCCCATCAACTTCACTATGTTCCTGACACTGTTCGGAGAGCGCCTGCAGGGCACTGACCCGGAGGATGTCATTAAGAATGCTTTTGGGTAAGCAACAAAATCTTTATCCACTCCAGGAATAATCAGCCAGCACTTTCATTGGCAGAACTCTACAATACTCTACATTTTTTGCCAAAGATAGCTTGGCTTTGGGGTACAATCATCACATTGTTGGGAGAAAAATTCCCTAGTTTTCAGCATTCAACTTAAGCCAGCTCACACAACTGCCACAGGGCAATGAAGATGTTAAAATGGAGCCACATGCTCCAAGCAGGCAACTCAATAACAGCAGGCCGCTCCACTATTTGATGCACACACACACACTTTTACACCCTAGATTGCCCTTGGGGCAGGTGTGTGACGTATCTTTAACCCTACCAAACCTCCCCAGCTGCTTCGACGAGGAGAACAACGGAGTCATCGGCGAGGACCGCCTGCGCGAGCTCCTCACCACCATGGGCGACCGCTTCACAGACGATGACGTAGACGAGATGCTCCGGGAGGCGCCCATCAGGGACGGCATCTTCGACTATGTGGAGTTCACGCGCATACTCAAGCACGGAGCCAAGGACAAGGATGAGCAGTAGGCGAGGTGAGGATTCCGGGCCCGTAGGTAACAGGCGGCCGCTGACGTATCATTGTCACTCGAAATGTATGCGATTTGACGTTTGACGCGTAATGTCACATGATACATATATCGTAGATTTACCGGTCACTACTATAAATACGTGTCATCTCTTATACGTGACATTGGCTGAATCAGCAAGTAGATGGAAGCCATTATATCCAAAAGATAATTGCACTGATAATTAAGTGAATGCATGTTATCAACGGGCCCTGTAGCCTGATTCTCTATATATCCGGAAATTGGAAACGGTTTATTGTGTTTTATATGATAGCGTATATTATCATTATGAAAGCTTGAGAGGTCCTGATCACATGTGTTACTTTTTTTGCTTTGAGCGGTAAAAAAACGATAGTACATGTTAGATTACCCAAAAAACCTATGATATTAAAACGCAATAGAAACTACCCAACTACTGAAAATATTTCCGTCTGAAAGTGTTGAATAAGACAATGGATATTATTAATAATTGTATTTAATAAGGTAATTGGTATGGAATCAATCCTAGATGTAAAGCAATATGGTTTCCTGTTATGCTTAAAGCCCTTTGGTGCTAATAAAAGTAAAATTCGCATTTTAAGTGTAAGAAATATGCATTTGATAAAAACATTGCCATTAATACCTAAATTACATATTCCATAAATCAGATTTATTGTTCCTGCCTGACCGGTGTGTATGTATACGTATGTATTAATACAAATACTAATAAATAAATTGGTCTTTAGAGGTCTCGAATGAGAGGTAAAAAGTATTGAATATAAAATCATTCCTAGGGTTAGTGAAATATATAAATAAAACTTGGAAAAAAATTATGAAATATGTACTTAATTTTAAATTCGGTATTAGGGGCTAATGCTGACAGTCTGTTTTTATCACTCTGACGATGTATTGTAGTAGAAGATAAGCCCATTGTAAAACTAATAAAATTCGTCATGAATTGATTTGCTATAGAACTCGAAGATCCTGCGTAATTCGTTCTACACCAAGATCTTAGATAGTTATAATTTATAATCATGTACCTTATGTGTTTATTATGTCATTTATAAATTTTATATCCAAACCATTCGATTTTTATTCAACACATAAATTTATCCCACCCTCCCGCTAGAAAGTTTGAGATTTTATTAGGAATAAAATTTTATAAAACTCAATTAAGTGCACTACCACCTGTAGTTAATTAATTATAATGATCATGTCGTAATTACCTCTCCTTGTTACACGGATCGTTATAAAATTAAACTACATATATTAGAACATTTATTAGAACGGTCATTAACTTCTTGATAAGTGATTAGTGGTGTTGAAATGTGCACTTAACATAAAGTTATTTTTAGTTTGGTTAAACACGCAAAATACGTCGTTGGCAGCTCCATTGGATCCTGATTTATTTCCTTTTTTAACCGGCTTCAATAAAAGGGGCATTCAATAATTATTAACATAGGAGATACACTGAATGAAAGCTCAATTGCTCGTAAATAAACTGTATTATATCATAAAAATCTACACATTACGTAACTTCTATCATTCCATAGGGTAAAGCATAAAGTCAGTGTATAACTATAACAGTTCCACTTATTTCTAATATGTTGTAGGTGTACATACATATACATAAGGCAGTAAGAACCATTTGCATCTTTACATATTGGTATTATAGTACTAGGTAAGGTTCATACATAATAGAACACATATTTGATATTAGCAATGGGCCCATAAAAATTAGAACACCGTTAAAAATGCCTAATGCTAATAGGTAGTAACTTGTGGTCAACCACTGGGTGAGATCAATTGTTTCCTTAGAAAGTGCAAGATATATTTGGTTAAATAGGTAACACTTAAATACATACGTATATCACATTTCATAGCGTCACGCCTTTTCCCATGCGGGGTGGCAGAGGCACAACTGTGCCCACTTTTAGCCAGATGTTATCACAATTCATTCTTTGGATGTTATAAATAACTATATTCTAGCAGTTTCTAGACAATTAGCAATACCGTCTCAGTTTGGTAAACCAAGTTAAAGCGACAGGTTGATCTGTGTTCACGAGCTCCATTCTTGTTTGATGATGTGTGCGCCTCGTTCTGCCACCATCATGATAGCAGCCTGGGGGTTGCCGGTGGGCTGAGTTGGCATAGACGAGGCGTCGATCACACGGAGACCTGGGGGAAGATCACTTAGAATGTTCGTTCAGTTACCTGGACTTTTGGCTTCCCACAACATAGGCAATTTTGACAGAAGCTACCAGATGGTCGCGCCATATCATAGGGAATTCCGCCATTTGCCATTTTTCAGCCCTGTACTGCGTTCACGTAACTCGATCTTATCGTATTACGATGACGACGATCTTATTCAGATGACGTGTGATCAGTGATAGTGAACAACATTCACCTTAAACCGAATTGAACAACTGTTGTCTTCAGATAGAGAGGCTACGACTTCCTCTGTTTGCCAGCCAGTCTTATCCCCTCTACCGGTTAGACTCTGTTGGAAGGAGGGTGGAATCATCCTATCTAGCTATCTAGCCCATTACTGTTAATGGTGACTACTCTCAAAAGCTCAACGCAGATGTCGCTGGCTGGGGCTGCCTATCTTATTTACAAATCTGGGGGCACGGACCCAACGAAGCCAACCAAGTGAAGAGCCAGGATACTCTACCTTTTCTCGAAACGCTACGTCGTTATTTTGAACTCTCTGAACTTGGGTTTGGTCACAGAAGAGATAATAGTACTACGTACAGAACGGCCACTCCCTTCCCCGCGCGGATTCAGATACCGCACCTCACCCCGGAGTCGGGGAGCCTCTTCGGGAGACACTTTGTATAGAAGCTGAACGCACACATTCACAAACGAACGAGTTTACGCACACATTTGCACGTGTACAAATATCATTAGGCTATGTAGTAGTAATAGGTGATTATTTTACGAGCGTTCTTTGGAGTGTCCGAGGTGTGGTTTGGTCCAACCTCAGATGAACGAAACTCTACTTACTCGTGTGTCCTTAGCACTACCAACCGGATAGACCTGCCATTTTGACTCACCATCAACATTATACACCTTCAGTTCATTATCGATAACTCTACTGATGGCCGCCGTGCCCAGCTGGTGGTTCTGTGGGTCGGTGTGCACGCGCGCCATGCACTCCAGCCACGGCTCCGACCACTCCTCGGAGCTGTTGCACGCGTCCGAGTAGGCCGGGTCGAGCCTGATACCGAACTTTTGCTGCAGGGACTGGAAACATCATGTTAGTATTCGTTTATACACTCCATAGTAATAATAGCGATAATAATGTTATAGGTGGTTATAGGCAAGTAGCTGAGTTTCACGTCAAGTGACACAGTTGGTATGGTAGCTCTGTCTGAAATGCATCGAATGCTACAGCCCTCCGTTTCTTCGATATCGTCGATTTGGATTTTGGACAAATGTTAATGGCTCCTATAATGTTGGTTCGAAAAACAAGACAAATATAGAATGTAGAAATCGGAGAGGCGAGTTTGTCTTTGCTTATAATGTGCTTTTAAGTGCAATAAAGAACATGAATATGAAAATATAGGCTTAAACGTCTTTTCCTTCTTGGCGTGGCAGAAGCGCCGAGCAACGTTATTCCAGCTTTAAAATAAAAAATTATCGTAACGGGTGGCGTGCCGCCGCCGCCGCCGCCGTAGCTAATGAATTTTCGTGGCAAGCTACTGCCGTGGTGGCCAGAAGTAGCACAGACAGACCAGGGAACTGTGAACGAAAGAGGGAACCTTTGCCCAGCGGAACATCTTAACGCTTAACGGATACTTAAGAAGAATAGAAATAGTTTATTTTGCCTTAAAACATACACAAAAAATGTACCTACATAAAAAGTACAGTTAAATAGGGTACATTAGTTTAATAAGACAAAAAAGGGACGGTCTGTGAGTAGCACAAACATGTTCTATCTCAAAGCGCTGGTTTTCAGACCGTATCTGTAAAGGAGAAGAGAAAAAAAAAAGCAAATTATAACAAATACAAATAAAGTAACAAAACAATAAAATTAATAAAAATGACATAATAAGTACATATAGAGTTAAAAATAATACTCAAAACTCTTACGTCGGACTCGATGATCTGCTTGATCTTTCGGCCCGCGTCTTTGACCATGACCATGTCGTCCGGGTGGCTGAAGTATCTCGGGTAGAAGACCGGCGCGGCGAGCGGCTCCGTGGAGTTGAGGGTCAGGTAGCCGACACTGCGGGGCAACAGCGCCACGCCGTTGATGCTGCAAATAACGGCAAGGCGTCACGCTTATTGACGTACGGGGTGGTAGAGTTGTAGGCTTGCGTACTGCCAGTCAAAATAGATACTTTTTATGAACTGTCAAACCTGAACTTTTGATCCTGAGTTCTATGAAATAACGACAGAGTATCGTCGTGTAAAAGTTCCATCAAATTCTGTCTTTTTTTGCATCTAATTGACTTTATAAAATGTATCTGCTGGAAATATACAATTCTGAGAATGTCAAGCCATTTTGTACATAATGCTTCGACTTGAGACTTGTTCCTAGATTTATTGGATTACCTTGGACGCAAGCTTATTGTGCTCACTTTTTGCCATTGCGTAACAGGAGGCTAGCCTATCGCCTTACGGAGAAATGAAGGTTTCCTCACGATGTTTTCGATGTCCGATAATATACAAGGTGTATTGTATAAAGATACATCGAGGCACAGGTACTATAATAATATACTAATACAGATAGACCACGTAGAACAAAATAAGTGACCGGCGTAAACTGAGATGCTACGGAAACTTCTGTAGTTCGAGGGTTTTATCGCTTGGTGCAGCACCATCGAAAAATTGCAAATAACACGAGATGGCGCTAAGATATATAGGATTTATTCTAAGATAAGCGCCACCTAGAAGTATTTTAACTGAAACCGTGGCGTTTAAAATACAAATCTTACTCCTCACGCCATCTCTTTTTGACGAAGGGCGAACTCTAATTTGTATGTGGTGGGCACTATGTGATCGAGATCGAGAGTAGCATTTACAGGATCGAGTTGAATGCTGGGGACAGACATGATGTAACAATGAGGAGGCTTACAGTCTACAGCGGGTTCCCTGACCAGCTGGTGATGATATAGAGCACACTTGGCAAGGCGAGAAGACTGCTGATGGAGCAGACGGTTACCACAATGGTGGCCAATAGGCCAATAAAAATCGATTCCTAACAGGGTCATTGTGTTTTGGAGGGGATGTCAGTTTATACTTTGGCTACTGAGAGAATGCGATCCTGACACCATGTATATGCCCCTGTCTGACCCGCGCTACTTTTCACTCTATCTCACTCCCACACATACAATGCCAGGATCGCATTCTCTCAGTGGCCAGAATATAGTAACCGAGATTGGTCCATCCATATCCATACTTGAAGGACTTCGCGACTCGTTCATACCAAAAAGTACAAAAGCTTACAGTCTATTCGTCATAAGAATGCAGTGAGTTTTAAATTTAAATATGTTAACACACACTCACAGGACAGGACACTACCGTCGCGTTCGAAAGTTTGCCTTCAACTGGTCACTGTGAACTTGGCTTGATAATTGGAAACGATTTGATTGGTTGCGGGGCGTGGCTAGGCCGCCGGACAGTGATGAGATGACTCCTCTGCATTCTTATCACGAATAGACTGTAGTTGCTAAACGTGTTTAGTGATTGACAAGCGACCTGTTTAACTTTACTCACGAGATGTTCATCGCGCTTTGCGTACAGCTGACTTGCTCGTTGACCACCCCGGTCGTCGAGCACTCGGCGTACAAGCCATTGATGAAGAACTGCAGGTCAGGCTGCGAGGTCTTGTTGGCCAGGCTGGAGTAGAGCAGACCTGTCATCTGCGAAAACGATTTATCGTTATACGTCGTCGGAATTAGATTTTTTAAATCTAATCGGCCCACTGTGTACCTATCTATTGTTAATGTCAAAGACGACTCAATATTGGTTCTAACTCGCTTTCTTTATTCTTTATCTCTCTTATCTTTCAGTAAACTTCAGTAATTTTCAGACTCCTTTAGTTGCCTAACGTCAGCTTCATGCAACTTCTTATCTTTCAGTAAAACCCTGTAGTAAACTGAAGTTATTGCAACTAAAGTAGGGTACTTAGTACAGTACATAGTTGTGTGCAGAATACTTTATGAAATGAATGAAGAACTAAGTCAGCTGTACGAGCTAAGCTAAAACTAAGTTAGGTTAGCTTCCGTGCTACATCTCACTGTATAATTCTACAAACCTGAGTTAGTCCAGTAGAAGTCAAAGGTCCAGTTCTTTCCAGCAAGTACTCCGTAGCGACAGACCAGTCCAAAGTCTGTACATTCTCTTGTTTCTCAAGAAGAAAGTTTATGGTCATTCCTAAATGGTTCCGCAGGTTTTGTCCCACAGGCAGATCAGCTACCACTGATATATTTAGGGGTGTTAGGGTCTCCCGAGGTCCTATGCCGGATAGCATCAATATTTGGGGACTATTTAAAGCACCAGCACTGAGGATCACCTGCAAGGAACACAATACCAGTTTCGTTCAATGCGTCCAGACCAGATTCAGAATGGCTCAGCAGAAGCTATACATATGACAAGACACAAAAATGCCTTTTTGCCGTCTAGTTTTTACAGGCGCTGCAGTTTGCAGTAGTCTTCAATCAAATATGTTTTGGCACTTGTTGAGTGACGTTTACAAGGGGGCGCTAGTTCTACGCAACTTAACACAACACAACCTATCATCAAACGTTAGTTCCAACTGTCACCGCGTGCCAAAAGATGGTTTGAAAGCTGTACAATAATAGTTCACAGATAAATTCTCAGAGGACCTTTCGCGCGCCCTTACAAAGCTTCCTTCCTTTCTTCTAAAGTCATCACAAAATAAAAGGCCCGTTTTGACAGTTCACGCCCATGAAGTTTTAACCCCTAACGCCTAGGTAATAGAAGCGGTTTTTAGGTGCAATTTGTACACTTTGCTTTCACGCAAGTTACCAGTTGGCTTTTATTACCTACGCATTAGGGGTTAAAACTTCATGGGCGTGAACTGTCAAAACGGGCCTTTTATTTTGTGAAGACTGTATTTTTTTATAGTTACCAATTCAAGCCCCCATCTTTTGCGTGACTGCCTATCCTTTCCAAATCCTCACCTCCTTAGTAGCTCGCACGGTCTTGCTAACACCATTATGTAGGTACTCCACTCCTGTCGCGGTGTTGTTCTCGATGTGGACCCGTGTGACGTGGGCATAGGTCAGCACTCGCAGGTTGGGCCGCTCGGACTCCGGCTTCAGGTACGCACGGGCTGTGGTGTACCGCTGTCCGTCGCTGAACACACAACATTGAGTCACGTCTTTGTCCATACGCGGTGGCGGAGGCATATTTGGGCTTAGGGGCGCACCAGAATATCCTTGGGGGTGGGACAATAAGAGGGGCAATTGCAATTTAAGCCGCCCCGTGTGTAACATAGCTCCAAGTAGAATAGGAAGTATTTGTACAAATTCAAAAATATCAATATACTTACTGTTACCTTTAAATACATTTATGAAAAATATCATGTACCTACACCAAGTGTACACCAGAAAAAAAACATAGGTTTATTTAAGACTTTAGGAAATAATCATAGAAATAAGATTGCTATGCCCGCGTTCAGACTCAGTAAGGTTGCTCACTCGTTTATTGGAGTGTGTGTTAGTATTTACATAGACTATAAATTTTATAATAAAATACCTGATGAAGCAACGGACCTACCAGAAAGGAGGTTCAAAACTATGTCAAAAACGGCCTATTGACAAAGTTACTTACGCTACGAAAATGAAACGAAACGATAACTATGCGATTATGGCATGCGATTTGACATTTGGTTTCGCTAGATGACGTCATACTTAGCGTGACTAAATGTCAAATCTATACATTTTGGGTTATCGTTTCGTTTCGTTTTCGTAGCGCTAGTAATATTGTCTACGGGCTCAGTTCTTCAATACCCCATTCTGCAGGACAGGAGGATAGCCCATCGCCGCAGGCTGTGCAGAATGATCTAGATCTAGATCTATCTATACTTACTCGTTAAATGTCTGAGCGATAGTGAATCCCGCGGGAGTGCTCGGGTCGTTCATGTCTTCTATGATCGGAATTCCCGTTTCGTTGATCCCGCGCAGGAAGTCGTACAACATGTCCGGTTGGTAGCGGAACTGAAACAAAATATTACACCATTTACTACAAGTACCTGCACAACATACATCATACCGTCACGGTCCGGTCGGACAGCACAGATACTATAATATTATACTAATAAAGAGACCACCTAGAACAAAATATGACACCGGCGTAAACTGAGATGCTACGGAAGCTTCTTTAGTTCGAGGCCATTATCGCTTGGTGCAGCACCATCGAAAAATTGCAAATACCACGAGATGGCGCTAAGAAATATAGGATTTATTGTTAGATTAGCGCCACCCTAGAAGTACAAATCTTACTCCTCACGCCATCTCTTTTTTAACGAAGGGTTACTAATTATTCTAATTTGTATGGAAGGACTGACAGGGACCTAGCCCATCGCCACAGCTATGGTTGAGTTTGAGTCTGTAGTCATTGATTGACATTGTGAGCTGACCGAGGTAAGCAACCTCAGATCAATGAAACTCTATGACGATCAACAGTCGTAATCGTTTAAACAAGCAAAGTCGCAAAAGACAGCTCATGTTTAGAATGGTCGATGTTTCACTTTGACACATAGGTACTGCGATTGATATTAGAAAACATCGCTACTATAAGATGCCAGAGATAGAAAAAATCAGCCAAATGCGAGTCGGACTCTCACATGGAGGGTTCCGCACCATCATTGTACCAAACGTACAAAAAATACGTTTCTTGTATGAAGACACCTTTATTTTTTCAATATTTTGTTTATTATTATTACTTATTGGTTGGTGGAGCGGCAACAGATACACTTCTGTGAAAATTCCAACTTTCTAGCTGTTGCGGTTCGTGCTAGAGGGCCCTCTGACGGACGGAACGGACGGACAGACGGACAGAGCGGAGGCTTAGTAATAGGGTCGCGTTTGGCACCCTTCAGGTACGGAACCCTAAAAAGAGCAACACAGGGGCGTCTAAGGGGTTAGGTTACCTGTTGAACCGGCAAGGGCCCACTGTCGCCGTGATAGTCCGGGCTAGCCACAGACCCGATCTGCCTGTTCCCCTCGGTCATGTCGAAGAAGGGCTTATTCTCCTCCCACGACCAGCCCTGCGCCCCGAACTCCGCCCAGTCCTCGTAATCCTCAGCGTGACCGCGGTGGTACATCATTCCGTTAAGGACTGTGCTGCCGCCTGTGGTAAAACATAACAATGAAAATATTTATTATAGTTGTTATTGTACAGGGTGTAACAGAAAGGGGTGTACAAGCCGAAAGAGGGCTGTTAGGGACATCCTTCTGAACAACTATCAATATGAGACCGACTTGGTCAGAGTAACTTTATTTTCATTAACTCAGAACATTTCGGGCCTAGCGCTCAGCTGATCTGTATGTTGGATTGAAAATTAAAGTTGCTCTGATCAAGTCGGTCCCATGGTGAAAGTTGTTCAGAATGATGTCCCTAACAACCATCTTTCGGCTTGTACACCCTTTTCTGTTACACCCTGTATAGGTCTAGATATCTACACCTACAGTCTTCCAACGATAAAACATTTATAAACATTTACATACAGGCACAAACATTGCTTCTGGCGCCACACTAGGATACCCTGTGTCGTGGGAACCAGAAACAGCGACATCACAAACATGTAAACATCCAAGACCTCGGGTTATTTTTTGGCTGACTGATGACTTTCCGTATATAATTCTAACCTATGCTGATGACTGATGGTGATGATGAGTGACGTTTACAGGGGGCGCCAGCTCTATGAAACTTAATGCAGTGAACCTGTCATCAACACAGACCTTTCACTCCTCATTGGTCATCATGTCACTCACTGCGCGCCAACAGACCGTTTAAATGCTGTACTCAGCAATCAACCACCTGTCTCATCCTTACTTGGTTTGCTGGAAGACATAAGCTCGCCTTTGTACACTTTTATAGGTATGTATTTTGTCCTGTGTAATTGTTTGTGTGCACTAGAGACATTTACATACGGGCACATACATTGCTTCTGGCCCCATACGGATACCCTGTGTCGTGGGGCTATTACCGGCTATGGTTGTCGGCGCCGGCTTCGTGTTCGACTTGCCGTATTGTCTTAGCGATAAAGTTCATTCTTGCGCGATTAAACACGAAGCCGATGACGACAGCAATTGCGCGGCAGTCCCCCAGAAACAGCGCCCTCACAAACATGTAAACATCCAGGAGCTGGGGAAATGGCGACGAGATTGGCAGGCGAGTTCAGGCGGCGTCTTTTGTTTGAGCATGAAAACATGGTATTTTGAAAATTTGTGTGATTTAGGGTTTCGTACCAGAAGGGTGCCAAACGGGACCCTATTAGTAAGTCTCCGCTGTCCGTCTGTCTGTCTGTCTGTCCGTCAGCGGGCTGAGTCGGACCTATAAACTTGAAATCACAGAATGTGTATATCTGTTGCCGCGACAGAAACAAAGACAAATACTGAAATAAGCGAAGAAAATAAGGGTGTTTAAAATTTATCGTAAGTCATTTTCAATACAATAGCGCCTGACATTTTTTGGATAGCAAAATTACGAGATAAAGATTGAAGATATTGAACTATCAGGCACTTGTTTCTTGTACGATGGATGGTGTGGAATCCTTCGTGTGAGAGTCCAATCGCACTTGACCAATTATTTTTTGATGATATGTTGTCATAAATCTTCGTTACGCTCCCCCCTTGTCTTGAACGAAGTTATCAACGTTTTGCCCTAAAATATTTCTTGTGCTTCGGTCAATGTAACTTCTAATTTACCATTGTTGGTTTTATTTTACTTAATTAATATTCAAATTATTGTTGTACAGTCTTACAGACTAATCCAATACGCTGTGTACAAATTTCACACTAAATATCCATTAAATGAAGTCCATAATCAATACATATGTACATACTTAAACATATTTATGCAATAAATTAAATTACAAATTCATTTCATAAAAGACAACGGCAGTATAATATCTCATCTTACTAACGCGTCACTCTCACTCCTATACCAAAGAAAAACCATAAATTTCAGTACAATTTTTCATAGTATTATTCCTCCATGGTATTATGTATCTATGGAATATGGAAGACATCACACCACATAAAATAAATTGAAATGACTTTCTTCGTTATTATTCCGAGTTAAAATGCAGGCCGAGGCTATTGTCACAGAGTAATTTTTAGGGTACCGTACCCGATGGGTGCCAAACGGGACCCATTACTAAGCCCACGCTGTCCGTCTGTCCGTCCGTCTGTCCGTCATTGGGTCCTAAAGTACGAACCGTAATAGCTAGAAAGTTGAAATTTTCACAGAATGAATCTGTTGCTGCAACAACAACAAATACTGAAATACGAGAGATATTATAAAAGGGGGTCCCCATACAAGAAACTTGATACACCTACGCATTTCAATATGATGGTATATTTCGCGACAACCTACATCGTTGAGGTAGCTCAGCGGGTATGATATATGCTCACAATCTGTAGGTCGTGAGTTCAAATCCTCGTGAGGGCATAATATTTTTTTTATTATTTTTTGTTTTTGTTTTATTGTTTTGAGTGCTTAACTTTTGTTATACGATAGTACGGTACCCTTCGTGTGCGATTTCGACCCGCACTTGGCCATTTTTTTTAAATTTGAGTAGTGTCTAGGTTTAAAGAAAACAATTTGAATGTGACAACGTTCGAATTTGAGGCTTAAAAATAGTTTGGTCACTGGCTGGAAATTAGAGATGTTATGATGAGATGAGAATTGTTAACTTTGGCCGTTCCTCACCCAGCGCCTTGCCCCGGTGGTACTGGCACCCCTTCCCGCCCTGGTCCAGGCAGTACCCCTCGGTCTCCGTGCGGTACATCCAGTCGGTCTCCAGGTTGCCCCAGTACGAGCGGTACATGGACGGTACCCGGGACGGCAGCGGGTCCGGCCCGCCCGCCTCTAGAATCAGCACCTGAGAGGCACAGGCACCTGTTATTATCCTCAAGCGAATATTCGAACCAGTCATTTGCGTAGCCCACAGCGTAGCCTAACTTATATGATCGATCGCTGCGCTTGGCGGGTTAGCACTTGGATTGTAATTTTGATCCTGACGAGCCAAAATATTGGGGCTAAATATAAATGGGCTTTTCATAGGATTTTAATAATAAACCAATCAAACATCTACTAAAGGAGATGAAAGAATGTTCTCGATTTATTGCCACAACACTATTTTCGTTAATGAAAACTGTTATCACTTGGTGTACTACATACTACTACTGCATCATCATCGGCAGTGGAAAAATAATTCGCAGCAAAGTTCGTCGCAGCAACGTTCGTCGCAGCAACGGCTATCGAAACTACGTACTGGACCCGCAGCATGTTTCCCCCCACTGCTGGGTATAAGCCTCCTCCGTTTTGTGCCAACTTATCCGGTCCATTGCCAACCTGATCCAGGTCTTCCCCGCAATACACCTAATAATAATAACATGTCGACAAAAATGCGTCGAACGCGTGGCTGCGGCCTGGGGAGTTGTTCCCGGAGACGGAAGCATTCATGCTAGCAATTCAGAACCAAGTAATAGCCACCAGGAACTACCAGAAACACATTATACGCCTTCCTAACCTAACTACAGATGGTTTAGGAACTTCTATGGCATACCATAGAAGCTCCGAAACCATCCAACACATCACCAGTGCCTGCTCATCATTAGCTCAAACAGATTATAAGCACAGACATGACCAAGTTGCCACGATTATACACCAATACATAGCATATGACTCCAAACTTATTAAAGAAAAAACTGCATACTACAAATGACGGCCTCTGTGGCGCAGCGGTTGCACGTCTGCCTACCATGCGAGAGGTCCCGGGTTCGAATCCCGGCTGGGGACAAAAAAAAAAACCCCAGGTCTTGGATGTTTACCTACATGTTTGTGATGTCGCTGTTTCTGGTTCCCACGACACAGGGTATCCTAGTGTGGGGCCAGAAGCAATGTATGTGCCTGTATGTAAATGTTAAATGTTATGTTATGTTAAATATCAACCTTCATCCATACTAGAAGACGAGCATTACAAAATCTACTGGGTGGGACAGATCTATAATTTTACCGATAAAACAATTCACTACAATAGACGGCCGACGGTTATCCCGGGAGGCCACAGGTTGGCGTCCAAGAGCGTGTTCATCGTGTCTTTGCTGACGGTTATAGCAAAAGCGTTGCAATTGAAACCCTCGCGTTCTGGCAATAGTTCAATTCAACAATATTATCTGTGAATTGTTTTGCGTGTTCCATTATCTCTTCACAAGTCGTATTTTATATACTTTTTTGTATACTACACATTTAAATATGATAGCATATTTCGCGTCAACCCACATGGTTGTGGTAGCTTAGCCGGTATGATGTAGACTCTCAATCCGGAAGTCGTCGGTTCAAATCTCGTGAAGGCATAGACTTTTTAAATTTTCTTTTTGTTTATTTTTTTATTGTTTTGAGTGCTTTTGATTTGTTGTACGATGTACCCTTCGTGTGCGATACCGACCCGCACTTAACCGATTTTTTTATTTTAATTCTGCCTTTTTTCGATGCTGGATTGAGTACATGTAGTAAGTTCTTCGCCTGATCTATGTCTGCTGTTGAGAAGCCATACAAAGTATCAAGCTCACATCGTCCATCACATTGTGCTTGTCTGTCACATAAGCCAGCAGTTGATAATATTACACGAACAATTAGTCATGGTTGCTAAAATCGACGCTTGCGTGGCCGGTTATTGACCTCGGTGTTCGGTTATTGTTATTAGAGCACCGTCCAAGATCATATTGCGATTCGTAGCGGGCAGGTAGCGCGTTGCGTAGTTGCGTAGGCGCGGTAGTCGTAGCACTAGGCGTAGCGGAGCTCATGCCCCGCGGCGCCCGCCGCCGCCCCGTAGCACTGGTTAGTGACGCGCGGCAACGGACACAGATTTTGAAATGTTTGGAGGATTATTTAAATTTGAAATGATGCTATTGGATATAAATTGTGAATGCGTTGATGAATCGAAAATCTATTTGCACCACATTGAAGCTAACAATACTATCTATTATACTGAGTCTAAGTGTATTTTGTAACTCTGTAAAGTTATTTTGAAACATTATTTTGATTTATTTATACGGAGCGATACGCGGACGGATATTAACGCGGAGAGTCAAGAGTAAAAAAAAAGACTAATGTCATCCCATCTGGCTGCCGGTCGGCTCACGCTTCCTGTTTCCTTTTTTCGGTAATCACTCGGTCAGGGATCTACCCGCCATCACCTCGCCTCGCCAAATGCCTGCCCATTTGAGTCTATAGTGATACGGTTTCCGACATCTTGGACCTTAGTCTGTCGCCATATTATTGTGTTGCGGACTCGATCTAGGAGTGTACTAAAATAAGAAGAAGAAAATAACCAGAGGAATCACCTTAAAATCCCGAACCTCAGACAGCCTCCCAGCCACAATAGAGCCAGCTGCCCCCGCCCCCACCACCACAAAGTCGTACTCTTCCTCAGCCGCCCCCGCCCCCACTACCCGCCGGCACGGGTCTGCGATTGCGCAGCGCCCGTTGATGTAGCCGTTCAGTAGAGTCATGAAGAGGAGCACGCCATTGCAGACGGGCGAGTTGTCGATGCTAGCTCCTGGATCTTGCGCTGGGCAGCTACAGGCCTGGAATTATGGTGCTATTTTAGACCGACTTCAAAATACACTACTTTGTGTGCAATTTGTGTGCAAGCAATTTCATGAAACTGCCTTATGTGGCAGCCACTGTTCAATCTCCATCCGACACCGTTTTCGGACATTTTTTTTTTGTTATTTTTAGGGTTCCTATCCTTAAAAGGAAAAAATGAAAACCTAAAGGATCATCGATCACTTTGTCGTCCGTCCGTCCATCCATCCGTCTGCCCGTCTGTCCGTCCGTGTATCAAGAACGCGTGGACGTATCAAGCTGAAAGAAGAATGGGCACGATCCATACAAAATTTACCCAGGCCCGACAGGAACGAGACATATGTTACAAGCAATATGTGCGGCGCTTTGTAATTATTCTGGAATGCAGTGCTTTACTTTGATAAAATAAATAAATAAATATCTCAGTTTTTTTTTGTTATTTTAATCGTAACAAAAATATGTATTTTTATATTCAATATCAGTGGCTAACATAGTATAGTATTATAATATCTGTGCTAACATAATATGTTTTATACTTATTATAAATATATTGCTCTAAAGTTTCTTCAAGCGCAGTATGAAAAATATTAAAGCGTCTATGGCTGAGCGGTATCCGCGCATCGGAAACGATCGTGCCGGTTAAGCAACATCTGTCCGAGACAGGTATTGGATGGGTGGCCCGTTTATATGTGGCATTTATTTGGGCGCTTCCGTGTTTCGGATGATACGTTAAGCTGTAGGTTCCGGCTACTCGGTGGTAAAAAAGTCGTAAAGCTGTGTCAGAGGCTTTGGCTTTGATTTATACCCGTGGCCCGCCTTTGCAGCGTGCGTTTATATTATTTCCATAGATCCCGATAATAATAATAATAATAATCTTTTTATTTCAGGTATAAAACCCATATTGACAAATACCTTAAAACTAGAGAGAAGAAAACTACTCGTTCATTATCATCGGATCGTCATAAACTCACGTCTCACATTAACAAAACTCTTTGAGTAGCAACTACATGCATTGCATCACATCGCAGTTAATAAATGAATATTCTATTCTATTCACATAGCTGTGGAACATGATCTCTTACCAAAAAAAAGGAAGGGTCCGCAACCTCTGACAAAGCCTAAAAATGACTTTTTACCACCACCGACTAGCGAGCGACAGTAGACGGAACCGTACAGCTTCACGTGTCGTCCAAATCACAGAAGCGCCCGTAACAAATGCCACATAGAAACGGTCACCCATCCAATACCCATCTCGCACAGATATTGCTTAACACGCACGGTCGTTTCCGAAGCGCGGATACCGCTCGGCCGCGGACGCTTCTAGATAATTATACTGATTATACTATATTCTGCCCCCTGGTATGTATGTGCCCCGATTGCGCCTATATAAACAGATGGACCAATTTTGGAAAAATATTTTTTTGTTTGAAAGGGTACCATTGTCTCCCATACAAATCAGCTAATCCACTCAGGCCAAAATGTACTGAGAAGTAAAAAATTAAGTTGGTCTGATCAATGAGGTTTCATAATGAAAGTTATTCAGAATGATGTCCCAAACAAAGTAGTTTCTCATTTTCATTTACACCTTGTAATATAAGTATAGATATTCTAAATAAATGAACGGTCAAGTGCGAGAAGGACTCGCGCACCAAGGGTTCCGATCACACTTGGAGCGGATAACACGTGTAATTAAGTATCCACATAAAAAAACTAAAGTATGATGTCATCCATGTAAACCAAATTGAATATTTTTGTAGAAAGACAGAAATTTACAGTTTTCAGATTTTTTCCTTTATTTGTGCTATAAGACCTTGCATTAAGCCAAATTACATGATTGTAGGCCTACGGGAAGTACCCTATAGCTTTTGGGTCCATTGCGATTACTATGAAAATCCAACAATTTTTACAGCATAAACGGTCGTAGCGTTCGATTGCGTTGACCTGGAAGGTTGATTTTTAGGGTTCCGTACCCGAAGGGTGCCAAACGGGACCCTATTACTGAGACTTCGCTGTCCGTCTGTCCGTCCGTCCGTCCGTCCGTCCTGTGGCTGTAACTCATGAACCGTGGTAGCTAGACAGTTGAAATTTTCACAGATGATGTCTTTCTGTTGCCGCTATAAAAACAAATACTAAAAATTAAAAGAAATTGAATATTAAGGGGGGCTCCCATACAACAAACGTGATTTTTTTTGCTCATTTTTGCTCGATATTGATAATGGTAGCAGGTTAGACGCTTAAAATGTTCACAATATATTGAGTATATTATTTACTTAAAAAATAAACAATTAAATTTAAATTAAATTAATATTTAGGGGAGGCTCCCATACAATTATTTTTTTGGCGGTTTTTATAGATAATGGTACGGAACCCTTCGTGCGCGACTCCGACTCGCACTTGGCCGGTTATTTTTATTTCCTTTTAAGGATCGAAACCCTAAAAACATATTTAAATACTTATGCTTACCTCGGGTGCCAAAATCATTTTAGTAGTCTCAGTTTATCTGCTCTGCGCGGATACCTTAAAAATTCAAAAGAATTATTCCAAGAGGTCTATTCAGTAAAATACAACTGGATTAGGAAAAGACATGTCTCCGAAAATTACTTCTTTATATATACATTTTAGAGACCACCTCTTATGACATTTTATCAGGTTTCAATCTTATCGCAGCGATATTATTTATCATGGTTTCAATAATTAAATCCGTTTTAGCTGGTTTATCAAATTGTCGATATACAGGGTGATTGAGGTGGCCGAGTTGCATTACGGGAGTGATACCTTGGATTATATAATAATAGTATAAGTGTAAGTATGTATTAGTTGTTTGTGCTCACAAATCTGGCAGTAGAAGCAACTATAACTTAAATATAAATATAAGAAAATTAGTTAATATGTAAGGATCCGCCTCGATGGAGCAAGTAGAACAAATAACAATATACTTACAGCTAAAGATACCAAAAATCCTGAATAAATTAAGTATGTATCTGCTGTGCTCCATTGAGACAGGTCAATAAAACATGCGTCAGAGGGTTCATTGCCCTGGAACGAGCGACAGAGATCACGCATAAACCAAATAGGTTTCTGTGATTGCTCCGTAAACTTAGTTTTTAATAGATTTCATTTTGTAACATGGATAATAAAGAAAAAAAAAAAAAGGTGACGTGAGCAGGTATATGCCTATGCCTGCACACTCAGAAAATAAATAGATCGTTCACCATCTCCCTCGGGGGCGTCTATTAATAAATAGATCGTTCACCATCTCCCTCGGGGGCGTCTATTAATAAATAGATCGTTCACCATCTCCCTCGGGGGCGTCTATTAATAAATAGATCGTTCACCATCTCCCTCGGGGGCGTCTATTAATAAATAGATCGTTCACCATCTCCCTCGGGGGCGTGTATTAATAAATAGATCGTTCACCATCTCCCTCGGGGGCGTCTATTAATAAATAGATCGTTCACCATCTCCCTCGGGGGCGTCGATTAATAAATAGATCGTTCACCATCTCCCTCGGGGGCGTCTATTAATAACGTGAGATATTCAAGGGTGAGACAACTCATAAGACATCATTTATTGGTAATATTAAATACTTTACAAATCATAAAAAACTTAAATAAAATTAAGCTTAAGTTAAGCTCATATTTTTTAAATGCCATAGGTGCTTCCAGAGATCTAGGTGATCTTGTCTTAACGTAAATTCGTTACATAGGGTTTTTAAATTAAATTAAATTGTTTATTTTCCAGACAAGTGTCCAATATAAAAATGTCAAAAGTTAAAAATAGTTACAATATTAAAATAATAAGAATTAAAACAAATAAATAATAAGATTCAAATTAATTATAGCTACATGTTAAATTTTAAGATTGAAATAAATAAATTGTTTATGTTTTTTGCGAGTTGACCCTCTACTGACCGACTTTAAGAACGTTAAAGCGTTATTTTTTTTAGTAAAAAACATGATTTTGAAAGATGTAAAATAATATCTTATAATAAAATAATTTTGTTTTTGGGTACTTACCAAATTTTCTAAAAAATGGCAATTACTGATAAAGTGCTCGAAAACATAGGGGTTTCTCCATAAACAAACCTTAATTTAAGTAACCAGATAAACCTTTTTAGTGACTATTTTGATACTGGCAGCACCGCCTATCGCCTGTCCTTCAGCATCACTATCCAGTTAATTTTAACCCCTTCCATCTCGTAATTATGTAAGTTTTTTGCAGTTGGTACATAGTTGGTGCAAAAAAACTATAAATGCTTATGAAAAAAAAATTGGAGGGGAGAGAATTTTTTAAATATTTTTTTTGTCGATAAAATTTGATCTTCTTTAACCCTGATCGATAGGTGCACTTTATGAAGATTCACACTGTATTGGATTTGAATAGGAAGCATTACGTTAACAAACATTTTTTCCATCTAGATCTTTCTATCAGCAAGTCTACAATAACGGCAGACAACTAAGATAGATGCTGGTTTTTCACACGTGGCCCCCATTAACAAACAGCGCCGCTACTTTCCGTAATTTGCGCTACAAATCCTGTTTGATAGTGTAATCACATCTAGAGCCAACTAAAATGCCTAATACTAACATGACTTTAGGTAATAAAAATATATAAGTATATCATCTATCTATCTATCTATCTATCTATCTATCTATCTATCTATCTATATATCTATATATCTATATCTATATATTCTATATATATATATAAAAATGAATTGCTGTTCGTTAGTCTCACTAAAACTCGAGAACGGCTGAACGGATTTATCTTATCTTAGTCTTGAAATGTTCGTGGAGGTCTAGGGAAGGTTTAAAAGGCGAGAAAAATCTAATAATTTCCGGGAAAACCCTAAAAACGGCCCTTTTCCCATACAAACGTTTTCTAGAGTCAATCGTTTTCTAGAGTCAATTTGAACTTTATTGCTATTCAATAAAGTTCATATTAAATTGAGGCAGTACGAAGTCTGCCGGGTCAGCTAGTGTTCAAATATATATCATAGTCAAATCTCATTGAATTTACTGTACTTTAATTAGTGTTTTATTACTTGGGGTCGAGTAAGGACCCAGTATATCACTTCAAAGCGCACGTGGTGTTTGCTTGTAATTGATCTATGTACCTACTCAGCTAAGCTCAGCTAAGTATACAAGAGTAATCAAATATTTATGAAACTATAATAGGTAATTATAGTGCATAGATTGTTATTAGTAGTAGCATAGACAAATAATGTCTATGGTAGTAGACCAAATTAAAATAAATAAATAATTAATATGTGTAACTAAAGACGGGAGGCATCCAAGACTAAAGGAAGGTATGAAGAGGGGGTAGGGGGGGGGGAGGGGGGCTAGAGTAGAGTAAATTTACTCAATGTAAATTAGCGAAATATGTTTCGATCACTGACATTAAAACTGCAGAACCTCATTTCGGTTTATTTCAATAAATTATTCTTATTATACCAAAGAAAACGAGTCGCATGCCTAACCGTGCAGACTCACCTTGCGAGCACTCTAGCTTTTAACCGACTTCAAAAAAGGAGGGGGTTATCAATTCAGCTGTATGTTTCTTTTTAAATTAATTTTGTTACATCGAAACTGTACTATTTATGAACCGATTTCAAATTTTTTTTTTGTTTGAATGGCCAAAACTGTGAAGTTTAATTTGTTTTACCTGGATGACATTATACAGGGTGTAACAGAAAGCCGAAAAAGGGTTGTTAGGGATATTCTTTATTCTTTATTCTTTATTGCACAGTAACTTAATAATTAAACTTAAATAACATAATAGTGCGCAAAGGCGAGCTTATCTCTTAAGAGAGATTTCTACCAGCAAACCTAGGCATGACAGGAAAGATGGTGCTGAGAGGATAATCCTAGTGCACAAAGATAAAAATAAACTGAATAAAACTACAGTTGCTATAAAATAAATAAATAATACTTAGGTAGATATCTACAACCTAAAACATAGATAATACAATAAATAAAGTAATACATAGTATAAATAAGAACGACTTAGCATGCATACATACACATACATAGGTACATAAATACTATAATAATAATAACTACCTAATATGAAAGAGAAAGGAAATGATTTTTTACTCTGAACAACTTTCACTATGGGACCGACTTGATCAGAGAAACTTTATTTTTGTTAACTCAGTACCTCCACCATACAGATCAGCTGGGCGCTAGGCCCGAAATTTACTGAGTTAATAAAAATAAAGTTGCTCTGATCAAGTCGGTCCCATAGTGAAAGTTGTTCAGAATTATGTCCCTAACAACCCTCTTTCGGCTTGTACACCCCTTTCTGTTCGGTACACCCTGTACATCCAGCCTTTTTGTGACTTTTCGATGTTTATAGTCAATTGTCACGAGATAAATTCTGGCTGTTAGGATCGTTCGTATATTAGTTTTTTTTTTATGTAATACGTATGGACTTCACTGTCATGAAACAGATTTCATAGGCTCGTTTTCGGGTATAAAGACTTTGTATAAAGACGACATTTGTATATCGAGCGGGGAGGACTAAGTGTTTTGGTCATGAAGACGTTTTATTTTTAGTTTTTAACTTGGTGAATTATTCATCATCATTTTCCTAATTGTCATTGAAGTTTAGTGCGATCTTTTGGCTTGCAGTGACAGATGAACCTAACGCTTTTTGACTGGTGCGTTACATACAATAGATTCTGTGCTGCGTACAGGCCCCCAATTCTGCAAACGGATGGCTTGGCCAGTCTCTATAGCGAGGGCGCAATAACCAGTTTGTTTGTAGCCGGCGCGGCACGTCTCGGCGTCGTCGCCAAGCCCGAAACGGGTTTCCGCGCCCTTGCTACAGCCACCGTCATGTCATCCGTTTGTAGAATTGGGGGCCTGTTTCCAAGTTCCAACTATCTTTTGGCTGTTGAGTGACGTTTATAGGGGGCTGCCACCTCTACGCAACTTGTCATCAACATGCAACGAACATGTCATCAACACAGACCTTTATTCCTCATTAATTTCGTCATCAAGCGTTAGTTCCATCTGTCACCGCGACAAAAGATCGCTGGAAGAATATACAAGGTGCGTAGAATATGCTAACAAAATTGTCGAATTGTCTTCAATACATAATTCGGAAAATATTACCCTTCTTCTGGTGCAGTCGGTCAAAGATTCCAAACTACAATAACTACAATACCTACATTGATATTTGTTCAGAATTTCTGAAATTGTCTACACTACAGTCCTACGTACATCATCTGCAATCCTACTTACTTACATCATCTGCAGTCCTTTTAACATCATCTGTCCTTTACAAAGAACAGATGAAAATAAAATAACGATTTAAGTACGAATTGGCAAAAGGAGTACCTATTGAATAACTAACTAACACTGATAGTTGCACGAAACTTTGAAAAAGCATAATTATCCTTAGCATTAGAAACAAATGGCAATCCTATGAGATTCCCACCAATAAAACAGGAGAAGGGGTGACACTATAGTTTTTAAACTTAACAAGCCTACAAGCAAATTAAACATGGGTACAAACAAACAAATGAGATGGTACGCACAGTCGAAAATTTAGCAAAACCATTTCCCAAACTCAAATAAAATGCACAGAAAGAGTCTTGTTGTCAATGCCGTAACTGCTTAGGAGTCCTAGACGCGGCAGTTTAGCAAACCCGCTGACATCGCTCCAATATTTAAACCATTTTTTGAGACTTCTTGGAAGGGAAGTTGTAATTTACTTGCCTGAATTTTCCCCGTATCACTTTGCACAGTACTTTTGCTTCGGGTGCGGTTGCACATTTTTTGTGTGTAATAAATTCTGTACTTATTTATATAACTCTATCCAATATAACAGGGGCCTAATTCTGCTCTGAGCATTTCATTTATATTTCATTACTATTCCATTGCAAACACCCAAAATTGCGTCATTTGGTATTCTCCTAAATTATTATCCTCCTTGATTGGGAGTTTGCAATGGAATAGTAATGAAATAGTAATGAAATATAAGTGAAATTCTCAGAGCAGCATTAGGGCCCAGGTAACTTGACAGCTACTAACCTAAAACTTCATAAAATCCACTTTTTAAACACTACCAAAATGGATGGGATATTACCAAAAGAATCGGAAAGAATCGAAATTGTTTATTCAGTTGAACTAACAGAAGAGTTGTCACCGTCATCACTGTTATCAGCATTTAAAGATATTATTATTTGAATTTATGAATTATTTAATTTATGATATGTTAGCTATCAAGTTGCCTGTTATATTGGATTTGGTCTAATCGTTACGTTGCGCTCGCACATCTATTGTTCATATTGTTAGTTTGGCCCGCGCCGTAGTACTATTAGTTATTATGTCTTCCTTGTACCCTTGGTTTGATTCCGTCGTTCTAATTATGTGAATCTGCCTAGGTCCTCGGTCGTATTGGCAATTGGCATGTTGTCAGTTGTGAGATGACGTAATACCGTTCAACATTTTGCGATTTATTTCTTTATTATTTTAGACTAGAGGCAGCATGGCAGGCATGTTTTGAGAATTAAGTTACGATTAGCGTTACACATCTTGATCAGAGGGGAGAGTGTTTCATTATGGATCTCGAAACACTCTCCCCTCTGATCAACATGTGTAACGCTAATCGTTACACATGTTGATCAGAGGGGAGAGTGTTTCATTATGGATCTCGAAACACTCTCCCCTCTGATCAACATGTGTAACGCTAATCGTTACACATGTTGATCAGAGGGGAGAGTGTTTCATTATGGATCTCGAAACACTCTCCCCTCTGATCAACATGTGTAACGCTAATCGTTACACATGTTGATCAGAGGGGAGAGTGTTTCATTATGGATCTCGAAACACTCTCCCCTCTGATCAACATGTGTAACGCTAATCGTTACACATGTTGATCAGAGGGGAGAGTGTTTCATTATGGATCTCGAAACACTCTCCCCTCTGATCAACATGTGTAACGCTAATCGTTACACATGTTGATCAGAGGGGAGAGTGTTTCATTATGGATCTCGAAACACTCTCCCCTCTGATCAACATGTGTAACGCTAATCGTTACACATCTTGATCAGAGGGGAGAGTGTTTCATTATGGATCTCGAAACACTCTCCCCTCTGATCAACATGTGTAACGCTAATCGTTACACATGTTGATCAGAGGGGAGAGTGTTTCATTATGGATCTCGAAACACTCTCCCCTCTGATCAACATGTGTAACGCTAATCGTTACACATGTTGATCAGAGGGGAGAGTGTTTCATTATGGATCTCGAAACACTCTCCCCTCTGATCAACATGTGTAACGCTAATCGTTACACATCTTGATCAGAGGGGAGAGTGTTTCATTATGGATCTCGAAACACTCTCCCCTCTGATCAACATGTGTAACGCTAATCGTTACACATGTTGATCAGAGGGGAGAGTGTTTCATTATGGATCTCGAAACACTCTCCCCTCTGATCAACATGTGTAACGCTAATCGTTACACATGTTGATCAGAGGGGAGAGTGTTTCATTATGGATCTCGAAACACTCTCCCCTCTGATCAACATGTGTAACATGTGTTTCATTATGGATCTCGAAACACTCTCCCCTCTGATCAACATGTGTAACGCTAATCGTAACACATCTTGATCAGAGGGGAGAGTGTTTCATTATGGATCTCGAAACACTCTCCCCTCTGATCAACATGTGTAACGCTAATCGTAACACATCTTGATCAGAGGGCAGAGTGTTTCATTATGGATCTCGAAACACTCTCCCCTCTGATCAACATGTGTAACGCTAATCGTAACACATCTTGATCAGAGGGGAGAGTGTTTCATTATGGATCTCGAAACACTCTCCCCTCTGATCAACATGTGTAACGCTAATCGTAACACATCTTGATCAGAGGGGAGAGTGTTTCATTATGGATCTCGAAACACTCTCCCCTCTGATCAACATGTGTAACGCTAATCGTTACACATCTTGATCAGAGGGGAGAGTGTTTCATTATGGATCTCGAAACACTCTCCCCTCTGATCAACATGTGTAACGCTAATCGTAACACATCTTGATCAGAGGGGAGAGTGTTTCATTATGGATCTCGAAACACTCTCCCCTCTGATCAACATGTGTAACGCTAATAGTAACTTAATTCTCAAAACATAACTTGACACAACCCTTGCATAGCATAGCTGTTAAGTTGGCAAATTGCTGAATTATCAAGACCTAACAAGACGTAGATTTCCGGTGGCATTGTTATCATCCGTCCCTGGGCTATTGCTTATTGAGTAGGTTGAGTAGGTACATCGTGAAAACATGTGCACAGTGCACTAAACATGACTCAAAGTACTTATAACATATCGTCATACCTATTTCCCATACAGGGTGGCAGAGGCTCCCTCCATTCATTTTTCGTAACAGGGAGCTAGACCATCGCCGCTGCTGTAGTAGATAGAGTAATCAAGGTTTCCTCAAGATGTTTTTCCATCACCTTTAGAACGTCCATATAATGATCAACTTAATGCTCCACTTTGGATACATTCAGTGCCTGCGATTTGGAAGGCGCCGAACTATACTAACTAAACTAATTAAAATGGTGAGTTTGAAAATGGAATCTGTGGCCACCGCGCAAGAGCTGTCGGATTTGAAGGTTGTCAGTATACTTACTGCCTTTAGTTCCTCTAGTTAAGTGGTTTTGACACCTCTCAAATAGCCCCCATTACCTACTTATCTCATTAGCACATGCTCAGCACCGGATTTGTTATCGCAATTACTTGCGTGAGAATCAAGCGTAAAACCACTAGACTACGGAGCTCTTTTACCGATAATCTACGTATTGAATGCTACTTACCATACAAGCAAGCGTATTTTTTTTAGATAGACGTGGAATGGCAATGATAGTCCAAGAATCGAAACTTGCGGGACACTTGAATTATACAATACAGTATTAAAGCCCATGCAAAATTAGAGTTGCACAAAAGAGATTACTGGAGCTTATATGGGTGAACGATGCTACTATTTTATTCTATGGCATGAGGACTCTTTGAATATAAATACTGAAACCTAAAGTTTTTGTTATTTGCATTATTTACACAACGCGTGTACTTAAAGTTCTGTTTTTTGTTTCATGAAATAAGCGTACCGCCGCGGATCTAATCCATTTCAATACAAATGTTGCGTATTTGTTTAAAGTAAGTATACAATCATACATACATATCGTATACAATCTAAAGGGTGTAATGTTCGATAGAAAAAAGCCGATGACAAGTCAGAGCTAAACAGCCCCCGCCGCTGTACTGCTGAAATATTTTGGAAATCTAGATGATCAGCTAATCACTGATGATAAACATCGATATTTATTATTATGTAATCGACAAAAAACACTGATACAGAATTGCTGATTAGTATCAGCAATTAAGGAAGCTTTAATATATTTATCTTTAACAAAATTTTGAAGCCTATAATAAGTGGGTGGGTCTCGTGGTACATATAAGGACTTGCTATTCGTGAAAATGAAACCAAAGATAAAATAGTGCTTGTTTTATATTGGCGTATTGAGACCGATACACTTTTTTGATTATTCGCAGATGTCTGGCTTTCCTTCGTTGAGGAGTTGCGCCCATTCCAGCACGCTGTAGATTCTCATATGCGGATTTTGGTTCTTCACTGTAAATGAAATAGAAAAATCATACATGTAAAGTCTTCACAAAATAAAAGGCCCGATGGGCCAAACTAAATTACTCATACTCATACTCAATTATATTTATTGCGTCAATGTGGTGTGAGAAGAAGTGTGAGACTGCCTACTGTGACTGTCTACTGTGACTGTCTACTGTGACTGTCTACTGTCTGTGTATACCCCTTGCACACTTTTTAACCCTCGCCCGACGAAGGCAAAAGGGGTGTTGTTATGAGTTTGACGTGTGAGTCACTCCGTGTGTCTGTCTGTCTCTCTCAGCACGTGGAGCGTAAACGGGTCAACCGATTTGAATGTTGTTTTTTTTATTCGAAAGTAGATTTCTTGGAGCCGATTGTTATGGTACCATCGAGCTGGTCTGATGATGGAGTTCGAAGGTGGGGGCGGGAACCCTATGTAGCTTACTATTGTGGCCGCGTTACCAACTGAGTCGTAGGGCCATACACATAGGGAATGCGCAACGCGTCCTAACATGTTCTCGATAATCCGCTACCTGCATTATACCCTCATTAAAATAAAAAATGTGGTTCCTACCTACCGTACAGTGGGGAGACAATTTAGTAATAAATAAAAGTTCCTTGAGTTTTTGATTTTAAAATGGTATCCATCTTCGCCCTGCCAAAAGATTCCAATCGATATGCGCCTATACCCATCTTACGCACATCACTATGCGGCTCCATAAGAAGACCCACAAGTGCGAGCGAGATAGACATAGTGAAATGATTTATGGCCCTACCACTCAGTTGGTAACGCGGCCAGTATAGTAAACTCGTCGAATTTGGGCTCATTAGGTTCGTTGTGACCAGCGCTTTGAGAATATGGTACCATCGAGCTGATCTGATGATGGAGTGCGAAGATCAAAGGTGGGAGCTGGAACCCTGGGATGCTTACTAGTAAACCCATCGAGTATGGACTCATTAGATTCGTTGTGATGAACCTTTTAATTTCACCTGATGATGAGACCTGGTGATGAATCTGGAAGACTAGTTTTATGCTGGGTTTTTTTAATGCTAAAGTTATTTATTAGTAAAGGGGTTAGTCTATTAACAACTCACCTGGTATTCTTACGTATTGTTTCGTGGGAACATCTAGAATTTTCCAATATGGCCTTCCGTAGCCGAAGTGATTTGTTGACGCGATTGGTTTGTGGAACTCCTGTAAAAACAGGTTACAGTTAAATTAAGTTACGGGGAAGGTGTAGTCATATTTTAGGGGGTTGTTTGTTAAAGAAATTCATTCTGAACAACTTTCACTATGAAACCGAAATGATCAGAGCAACGGTTTAGTAAACTTAGTTTAAGTTGCCAATTGTATCTTTCATCTGTATATTACTTTGGTATTTCATTTTAATTTTTCATTTGTGCCGGTCGATCAGCTGATTTGTTGTTAAGAATGATGTCCCTAACAAGTTGTTAGTAAAAACCCCCTAAAATATGACAACACATTTCTGTTACACCCTGTTACGGTTTCCCGATGTTTTCATCCCCTTTGCCAGATATCGCAGAGCTGCGATTCGCAAATCGGAGGAACCAATTTGCGAACTAAGAATGTTTGTTCTTTGTTGCGTACTTTTCAATCGTAAGTACTTACAGTACTAGGCCATTGTTTTGGCACGTGTCGTCGTTTGAGACGAGACCCGACGTGCCAAAACAATGGCCTAGGACTGTAGTTGTGATGGGATAAGATAAGATAAGACCGTTAGAAGGTCTGAGATATCTTTTGTACAAGGTCAGAACCTGGAGCCGTAATAGCATTACCTGTGTCACACGCAAGCGTTTACCTACTAGACTACGAACTTTCGTTCGGACCACGAGCTATGCTTGTCTACTATTATTTTGAAGACATCTGTCTGTGGCTTTGCGCTCGTGGTCTCGGGTTCAAATCCCGGCTTGGGAGAAAACAAAGCAATGCCTAGCCCTTGTGTGGTGTGTGAAGTCGTTTCTTATTCCCGCCTTCACAATGTAACAAACATACATGAGAGGCCTTAAGCAATGTTTATCGTTATAAACGTAAAACGAACTAAGTAGCCTAGTGCAATTCCCAAGATTCCCAACTATCCAAGTCTGTGGATATATTTACGTTTATTTCACCTGATTCCAAATATTCCTCTTGATGATCTGGGGCGCCTGTCGGTCCGACCTGGCAGACTTGGGGTCGTAGTCTGGTGGGTGGTACAGCATATCATAGGCACACAACGGACCTTGAGTAGGCTTCCACTTGGTGTTGAAATACGTCTCCTTCGAGACCGGAATCACCATGGATGTCCGCATGCGATCTGGTAGGACATTTGTCTGTGCCATTTTATAGGATTTGCGGGTATATCATAAGGTTCTAGCTAGAGCATCGAGTTGAATGGCGTAAAATGTTGTGGATGTTGAAGAATTTAGGAGAGAAACACAGAAATATTTTATTTTAGAGCGAGATCGGTCCTACCAAAAAGTATATAAACTTACTACGTCATAATACATTGTAATCTGTGGATCGGTCCCAGAGAAAGGAATAGACGGAGTGCATGCGTACACCTTTGAGATGGAGATAGAGCTGAGAGATAGAGTTGGTTCTCACGGTTCTCAATAAGCATAAGGTCTGAGCATAAGGTTCAAAATCAGAGATTTTCTGCCACTCATCTGTCAAAACAAGAGCAAACAAGCATTTGACAATTCTGTGGCCAACAACAAAAACGCATACGCGGGTAAGGGACAGGTGATCGCTCGGTGATCGTTATCGTTTCTCGCTTACACAAAAATGATTCGTATTATGTCATCTCTTTCTTTTCTTTTTTTTCTGAAGATGTGCCATCTCTATACTATACTCCCTTTACCCCCTTTACCTCAGAACAATAACTAAAGCCCTTTACGGTCCCATAAACAAGATCACAGACTATCTAGGGATGGACGATGGATAGAAAAGTCAGAATCAAACCATGGAGTACGTATGCATAGAGTTTCAGTCAGATAGCAGTAGGTCCATTCGAGTTCACTAATAAGTATATGAGCAAAACCAAGGCTTCAAATAAAATATACATGGAATGACAAATAAATATCTAAGCTGAGTCACATTAAGTTTCATTAATTAATCTGCTCAGATATTTATGTACATTTATATTTGAAGCCTTATTAATGAACTCAGCTGTACCTCAGATCAATGAAACTCTATTCCATTACTTCATGGTGAAAACATATCTGTCAGTCATAGAGCAACACGGCCTCCTAACTGTCAGTCTGTCAGTGACGAATGATGTTTTTGTCATTCTGTCAAAATACCTACCTACCTATTTGTTTTGATTTTTGATTTTATATTTTATTATTCCTACCCTTATTTTATTATTCGGCGATGGATAGCAGCAGTCTTGCATCTGGAGTTCCAGGTTCTAACTGATATCTAATTTTAAAGTTCATTTATCATATCACACAATCACCTTATATTTTCAACTGTGGTGTTTTTATTTTGCATTTTT
Source organism: Argyresthia albistria (assembly GCA_963457715.1). Classification (NCBI taxonomy): domain Eukaryota; kingdom Metazoa; phylum Arthropoda; class Insecta; order Lepidoptera; family Argyresthiidae; genus Argyresthia; species Argyresthia albistria. Next base: position 6,293,986 of record OY735274.1, on the reverse strand, counting down.
TTAGATTTATTAGAATTTCTGAGGCCTTCGGTAAGGAAACTGACTAAAAACCGTTTGTATGGATACAAGTACTTTCGGGAACTAGACGACTATCTTCTTGTGCCTGCGATACCGCGTAGGAAGCGGCGAAGAACGAGGAAACCTCATCCATCGGACTTGGAATCATCTACATCATTAATTTTGCATAAAACTAAAGAAAGGCCTGTAAGTTTCAGTCAAGTCAGTATTCTTAGGTATATAAGTAATCAACCCATTGTCCTTTTTGGTAATAGCGGGAACTAACGATTTACGTCAACGTCCGGTTCTAACAGTCAAAACTTATGAACTTCCTAGGTCTATAAAAATAACGGTACAATCCCCTTGAGTGGACTGCGATCATCTCATCGACACACCCGTGGCGACCACACTACTGAGTCCCACCATTACATCAACGAATTTACTCCGACATCTAAGCCTTTACTGTGCGATATCCCACAAGCACAAACGATACTAAAGTCAACGTCCTATCAACAAGTCACAACCAATGACAACGTTTATTTAGTAATAGCTGGACGTCGCACTGAAAAAGTGTACAAAATCAGCACCAAGGGTGGGAGAAACCCGAAAGACACTACACCGAGTGTGAACGTCGAAGAACGGAATAATGTCACGAATGTGAACCAAGTGAACATGACAGTCAATATGGACAAGAAGAAAAAGAAACGGAAAAATTGCGAAGAGAGACGTGAGGAGATTACTGTGAATGGTTCGCCGGTCCAACGGCGGACTGACCAATCGTCGATACAGAAATGCCTGTGCAGAAGTAATAGTCCCAATCCTCATGACGTTGCTGTAAGCAAAAGCAGACTTAGAATCACAGGAAGACTGGGTCTCACTCATGATGATAAGTATGTGTTGAGATGCGCAGCGACGCTCGATGATCAACCAAGTGAGTGACCATTTGCTTTATATTATATTCCAACAGAATATCGATAAAGGATATTTTCCCAAATTAGTAGTTTTTTATGATTTTACAAGGAAATCGTTTTTTTGTAGGTAAGTCTTCCCTCATATCATAACTAAGGCAATTTGTGCTAAACTTATTTGTAGATACGCATCATTACTTACTTACTAATTATTACTTCCAGTTGACGCAAATTTTGCTGATCTCGATGAAATGAGTACAAATATGCTGTTTTGTAATAATTTTCAACAACATCAACAACCACAACAACAACAACAACAGTGAGTACTGCATAATGAATTGAATCTATAAAATAATATATTTACTTTAGTGTTTATCAATTCATATCTGGGTCAATCAACTTTTTTTTGTCCAACAACTATTCACTGTTTCCCTGATATATAATGAACTTTTAAAGATGTAGCACAGCATAAATGAATTAAGCTCGTAGTATTTTGTGAAACAATTGTTACTAGTTTTGTTGCGAAAATGATAAAAGTTGTCCAGGGGACAAATCCGACAAGTCCAACCAGGGGACAAACATAAACAGAAAATAACAGTCATTTCATTCATAGTATACGTATAAAATATTACACTGCACTATAAAATTGACTCAAACAGGGTTTGTTTTATATACAAGAGTATTGTTAGATAGTCAACCTTCCTAAATAAATCAAAAGTTCTAACAACTGGTACATAAAAATGAAAGTTAATTACTTCGAAAGTTTATAAATAGTTAATCGTCGAGATAAACATATTTTTTCAAAATTCTGCTTGACAAAACCTAATGGTTAGTAAGTTTTTAAAATCACTTTAAAAACTTATTTAGTTCATGCCATTTTAATGCCAGTTTACCACACATCACAAAATCCTTCACTCTTTGGTGATAGAATCAAGATGAGCCTCCATGGTGGTCGGCTAATCAAGTCCCAAGCTTAGACCAAAATAATTGGTTTTAACTTCATGGAAACGTAAACGCGGTATTTTTTTTATCGGGAGAGTTCTCGCGTACGCAGGTCGCAGGATATACTCACTAGATCCCATCACCCACCACCAGACTAACATTAGCCAAGCTCGCGCCACACTACAAGGGAAGTGCCTGCCCTCTGCAGTGTTCCGCCGGCCCATCACCAGACCGAGTCGGCCAAGTCACCAAGGTGTTTTTTTGTGCAAGGGTTTTTCTTGTAGGCAATGTGGTTGCCTCCTTTTAAGGTCACACTTCCCTGGTCTGGGTACAGGGTAAGAGCTCCGTGGTCTAGTGAGTTTATGCTTGCTTCTCACGCAAGAGATTGAGGTACGAATCCCGGTGCTGACCAATGAGAGATAAGTAATGAGATAATAAGTAATTTATCTGACGTTCTAACGGTGATGGAAAACATCGTAAGGAAACCTTCATTTCTCCATAGCTGTGGCAATGGGCTAGCCCCCTGTCACGCATAATGGAGTAATGAAAAACTGGCTAAAAGTGGGCACAATTGTGCCTCTGCCATCCCGCATGGAAAAAAGGCGTGACGCAATATTATGTTATGTTATGTGGTGGGCGGGTGGCACATACTTACACATACTTGAACTTGTGCTGCTCGAGCTTGGCTACCTGTCTCTCTGTCTGTCTTTCTGTCTGTGTTTCGTAATACTAACCAGCTAAGTACTATCTAGGGCGGGCGGATTCTCAGGTCGGTGTGTTGGTCGGTGATGGGATCAAAGTATTTCCTGCGATCGTGAGCACTCCCCCAAGTTTTTTTTAACTATGCTTACGTTTCCCCCAAGTTAAAACTAATTATTTTGGTCTAGGCCTAGGACTCGATTAGCCTACCTTGGCAACTCATCTTGATGTTATCACGAAACGGTAAAAGATTCCCTAATGTCTAGTATACCGTTAGAAAGATCATGAGCTGAGAAAGTTTTTCAAGTGGTTTTAAAAACTTTCAAGCTGTTAGGTTTTGTGTAACAGAATTTTAAATTCTTATCTTTACATTGACAATTAACCATTTATAAATTTTCGAAGTCAATTATATTATTCTTTGTGTAACAGTTGTAGAAAATTTTGAAATATTTAGAAAGGCTGACTATCTAAGAATACAGGATTAACTTATTTATGCAATTATCACTAGAAATAATCATATTACGATGGATTATGTGGAAGAATCGGGTATTATTTCCAGAAATCTTAAAAAAGACGTAACTCAACCAATACGCAACTTAGAACAGAATTTCAAGCAGAAATGTGTTCAATGCAAGCCCCTCTACACCCCAGATTTTTTGTCGCACCATACTGCAAACACCCTGTAATACGTTATTATTACATAAAATATCAAATAAAATAATTGAACTGAACTGAAAAAACAACTCAAAATATTAAAAGCCAAAAATTTCAAGACGCTGATAAAAAAGTTGATTGACCCAGCTAACAAACATGTTGATTGACCCAGCTAACAAACATTTAAGGTTTACAGAAAACGCTTGTGTGAATGAGACATGTCCCAATATGAGGTTGGTAAGCTGTGATATAAATTACCTCTAAGGACAATTTAATTTGTAATGAAAATTGCGTGATTTTTTTAAAACAGGTTCAACCAGAAAAGTATTCATGTACAGACCGAGACAAAATCCCCTCGACTTGTTACTGGAGTTCCGGGGTAAATATTTCATATTAAAACTAATTAAATACTTGCACATATTTAATTTTGATCGTAATTTTATGAATTCCAGGAAAGATTCTCAGGGGACTCAAGTCAGTCTAAATGAATTAGTCTTACATGTCAATGCACCACTAGCCCTTGATCAAATAGTACAATGTTACTGTGATAAAAATAATTTTGTAAGGAATAACACTATTACAAATGACAAAACAGATCAAAAAAATGGTCAATCTATAATAGTTTCAGTTATACCCTCTAAAGAACCACAAGATAGAACTGTTAGAATGACAAAAAATACAACAGTAAACATCTCAACACAAAAGCGCGACACTAGTCCGAAAAGTGTTGATAATGAAAAAGTTAAAGATACCCAAACTCGACAAACTGGTAGAGGAAATGTGGTCTTAAGGTCCGCCATACCAAGACCTAAAAATATCTCGAAAAATAATGCAACGGCGGAAAAAGTATCTGAACTTAAAAGTATGAACAGAGTAAGAAATGCTGATAAACCAGATGAAACTAGAAACATCTCGACCCCAAGAACTACTAACGCGAAAACCAAAATTGACACTAGTTTCAAATCAAGGACTCCAGACAGAACGAGAAATAGAAATGATGCAAGTCCAGATAGAACAAAATCTAGAAATGATGGAAGTCCAGATAGAACAAGATTGAGAAATGTTGCAAGTCCAGATAGTACAAGATTGAGAAATGTTTCAAGTCCAGATAGAACAAAAACTAGAAATGATGCAAGTCCAGACAGAACAAGAATAAACGCTTCATCAAACAATAAGAAAAGTACAACTAATAAAATGAATACGACAATTGTTGAAAAAACAAGAAACCATGTTGCGTACACAAAAACAGCACCAGTTAGTGCAAAGTATAAATCGACTAACAGTACTAGCACGAACAAAACTAAAACTACTGGGACGATAACAGACCATGCGATAACGAAAAAGGCTTTGGTAGATTCCTGGACACGACAGATGACCTCACAAATGAGTCAAAACACCCATGGAATCACAAAAGCAACAATAAATCAGAAGCCAACATCAAATATAAGCGTAAATATCGATGGAACAAACGAATATTATGATCTCCATTTTTATCAAGACAGCATGGAAACGGATATGACAGTTAGGAAGAGGCTCAAGAAAAGACCAGGATCGGCAGCACCTCAGAAAACGTTAGTTTTGGAGGACGACGATCAATCCATGGAAAATTTTATGCCCCCATATAAAGAAGTCGAAAAATCGGCGTCACAAACCTGGACAGTTCAAAAAGTTAGTACCATTTTCTTATTTGGTGTTTCCTTAAGATGGTGGGTATACAACAGGTACACAGAAATTAATGTAGCACATTGCCATTGCCTTTACCTACCCAATTTTGTGCAAAACAATAGACAAAACCATCTTGTAATTAAATACACTTCTCTGTGTTTTTAGTTTTCGTTGTATTTAGTGTCTCAAACAATTTATTTATATTTTAGGATGTTGCTGGTGCAATATTACCCGTATCGCCGTCCGGCCTGCACGTGAGAGATAGCATTGAAATATCACACAGGTACTTTTCGAAATTTTGGTAAAAATATAATAACGTACTAAGAGCGAATTTACCAACGAAGAATAACTTTTTACTCGAGAGTATCTTCTACTTTTTCATAGAATGACCTCATTTTGAACTGTCACTGTCATTGTCATATGAATTATCCCTGCGATAGTTATTTTCGCATAACTTTTTGTTGGTAAAATCCAGCCTAAGTACTCGACCGGTAAGTTAAGGCACATGACAGGCATGCTGTTTGGCATAGAGTTTATACATTTATACAGGGTGTAATCGTTAAGTGTGCACAGGCGATTATTCCGTAACCATTACATAGATCAAAAAACTTTAAACTGATATCGAAAGTACGTTACCTAATGTGTATTATTGATACAAAGAGTAAACTTTAGAAAAAACCAACTTCCACAAACCCTATTTGATTAGATTGAGTTTAATATAAAAAGTAACCCCTTATCCCCCCCCTTGGGGAATTAATTTTGTCCAATTACATCTCAGTGCTACGCCACGCTCTGAGGAACCTCTGTACAAAGTTTCATGGCTCTAGGTCCACCGGTTTAGGCTATGCGTTGCCTGCCCGTCAGCCACGCATTGTATTTTTACCTAGTATTGAGCAGTTCTGGTGGCCATATGTGTTCTTCATCAGCAGTTCCGCATCACAATATTATGCTTACCGTGAGTATAAATGCACGAGTTAGATGTCAAACACAAATATTAGATGTAAGTTAGCTTTAAAGACATTGTAGTGCCCTTACAGGGTTCATTGTTGGATATAATTTTGTAAAAGTGTACCACAATGACGCAATAAATATATGAGTATGAGTATGAGTCATCATGAGTTATTACTAAAAACACAAAAATCACTATAGGTCTGCCTACAATATTTGAAGAGTTCCGTCGATTTCTCCAGGATCCCATCATCAGATCCTGACCTGGTGTCAATGGGACCAATGGGAAGGTAAACCCTTTCAAACAAAAAAAAATATTTCCAAATCGGTCCATCCGTCTAGGCGCTATCGGGGCACATACATAAAAATAAAAAAATATCCGGACGAATTGTAAACCTCCTCCTTTGGGAAGTCGGTTAAAAAATAAAACATCCGGACGAATTGTAAACCTCCTCCTTTGGGAAGTCGGTTAAAAATTACATCAATAACTTGCTAAAAAAAACGATAAATATCCAAAATAACATTAAACACTCGCCATACAATTAGTACGAGATTAGTAGAAAGTACCTATTAGTTTCCTTATTTTAAAAGGTTATGTTATAAGCTTAGTATTGATATTTGAAGAAACTGTTTTTATTATTAACCTAACAAAGTAATGACACTGAGTGCTATTTGGGAGGTGTCAAAACCACTTAACTAAAGGAACTAAAGGCACTTAACTGACAACCTCAAATCCGACGGCTCTTGCGCGGTGCGGTGGCAACAGATTCCATTTTCAAACACACCATTTTAATTAGTTTGCAGTAGTATAGTTCGTGTCGCCTCCCAAATCGCAGGCATAGCGTCATAATGACGTCATCTTAGTTGTTGATAACAACTAAAATGACGTCAACATGACGTTTAGAGGCTTTAGTTCCAAATAGCCCCCACTATCTTTTAATTAAATAATATTTATATTATTCCGCAAATGTTAAGAGAAGTTCATTTAGAAACTGTAGATAGGCCCCCGTCTTTGTATCGGACAACAAAGACGTCACTTCGAAGAACTGCTTTGAATTCAAATGTTTTACCTACTTAAGAAATAAATATCATTCAATCACAATATAATTTTATAACTTTATAAAAAAATAGGATAAAAACAGTTTCCTTTAATACCAAAACTAAGCTTATAAAGTAACCTTTTAAAATAAGAAAAACTAATACCTTTCTACGAATCTCGTACCAAATGTATGGCAGTGTTCAAGTTATTGATGTCATTTAACTCATTAAACTTCAGGTTCAAAGTTCAAAGTGTTTATTAATCAAGAATATTGGTTTAGTTATATCTAAAGCGTGGTAAGTTCTAAATATTATTCAAAGTATGACATTAACTTCCTGGTCCAGAGACCATCTCGCAGTAATTTAAGATCAAAGGAATAATCTACTCAAACTAATTGCAGTCGGTTAATTAGGTATCGTACTTTCGATATCAGTTTAAAGTACGTTGATATCTGTAATGTTACGGAATAATCGCCTGTGCACACTTAAAGATTACACCCTGTATATAGGGTTCTGTTTGGCTTGAATTGATAACTGTCATGCGCCAAATAGTAGCGGTCGAGTAGTAGGTAGGTCACAGAAATATATAGGTAGGAACTAATTTATAGAAAAATAATTTGATGATTTGTTATTTGATTCCAGGCGAGAAGACAGAGCTCAAAGTCTATGCCATAATATTAAAGTCACGCAAACAAACTTCCATTATGATAACGTCTCAGGTAAATTCCATATTTTCGTATAAATGGTAATCATATCGCAGCGTCATCGTCCAGAAATAAACGACCGATTTATTGTAGGGACAATGAAACACTTCCGTGGGGACGAGTGTTCCATCCAGGATCACGTTGCACGAGACAAGGAGGTCAGAGAACTACTGGGAGTAGAGAAGCAAAAGAGACCTCCAGCGCTGCACAAGGTAAAGTACTGGGGCCCGATGCTGCTCTGAGAAACGCACTTATATTGGATCGCTATCGCATCGTAAACACCCAAAATGGCGTCATTTGGTATGCTCCTAAAGAATCGCAAATAGATCGTAAATATCGCAAAGCAAATCGTATACGCATCAGGCCCCAGATACAACATAAAAATACCCGGGAGCGTTTAAAATGTGACGTCTATCTATCTGTCCCGAGACATTTTTCATTCAAAAGCCTTTGATATTCGTAACCCGTTTCACTTTTATTAGAAAATAATTAATAGTAATGTAAATAATATAAGAAAATATAAATATTTCACTTTATAACAATTAAACAGCTAAAATAGAACTAAAATACGTGTATTTATTATTGTGTTATGCGTTTTTAGGAAGCAACCTACGGCACTAGTCAAACAGAAGTTATTATACAATATGTTTATGATAATCATAATGGGTTCGTTTATTTTTATTTAGTTTTTTGTTGATAAATCCATCTATTTTTATATTTAAATAACTGAAAAGCTAAAAGCGAACCTACTTATGTTGTTTTTCAAATTATTGTTTGTATTATTTTTTCAGAAAACGATACCATCCAAAACCTCCCCCAAGTACACAATCGGAGGATATTGACAACACAATTCTAGAGACGAGAAAAGCTGCTGTAAAATATAATATAAAAAAGGCTAAAAAAAGAGAAAATCAACAAGACATAAATAACAAGAGGCTACAACTTCTAGCAAAAAGGACATCGACTAAATCATCAAAACGAGAATACAAACGAATAAGATCTTTCATCAACTCTAGCCAATCGAAGACTAAGAGCAGGCAAGAAAGGCGAAAAAAAAACCTTTACAAAAAGAATAGTAAACATTCCAATTGTTCGAAGAAGAAGAAGGTAACCCCATATACTATACAGAACCACAAAAACACACAAATAAAGCCTTTGAAGAGAAGAAAACCAGTCGCACCTGAAAAAACTTGTAGTGTAACAACTTGTAACAACCTTCCAATAAATAAAGACACATCACCAGCAGATCCAGATGCGGATAATTTGAAAGATATTCCTAAAAAAGACGAATTAATCGAGCTCTTCAATGCCAAAACAGCCAAACTGCTGAAGAAGAAAATGGCAGATCCAGCGAGTCCCAAAGATAATCCTCTGCTAAAAAAGCTACCAGTGATGAAAGCAACGTCCACCTTAAAATTAAACTGCACTGGTTTTAAATATCCTGCCGCCAAATCTGCAACTAATTTTAAACTAGAGAAAGCTAGACCTGCCTCGATGAAAGTAAAACAAATTGCGGAACACAACACCGACTTCTGTAATAACAAGAATATTGGTGCTTGGGGAGAAGAATTTTCTGTCCATACTCTTTTTAAAGGTAATATTTTAACTACATACACCGCACAAGTACGCAAGGCGTCACATTGAAAATCGGACACGGACGCGCTATGAGAATAATCAGGGGTCCGTTCAGTTTAGAAATATTCACTTCAGTTTTCGTGAACCAGGTAAAATATTGCGCGTCCTTTTCAGCTTGAGAAATAGTCTTCTTATTTTTTTTCTTGCTAGGGTCTATATAGATGACACAAACAGAGACAGTAGTGCCATCGAGTAATAAGGTCGCCCAAAGGTCCTCTGCCCCTTCGGTCTCGAGGTCGCGACGCCGGCGAAGCGTGATGCCAGGGCGGGCGGCGAGTAGTACGCCTCCGCAGGCGGTGGGCCGGTCCCGCCGGCGCAGCACGCTCCAGCCTCCAGCCGCCACCTCAGCATCTCCAATAGAGGAGTCTAAAAAGGTCTGTAGCGGCGACGAGGTCCTGTTCCAGCAAAACTATGGTGTTCGGCCAATACTACAATCGGCTCTTTATGCCTCTAACGTTTTGATAATAAAAAATAAATAAAAATAAAAAAGCCTTTATTTCTTCAAAAAATAATAGAAAATAATAATTATTATATGCAATTATAGATTTCAATATTAATTTTTAAGTAAGTATTAACATAATTTAAATATTTTAATTGTATTAGATAATTAATAGTTATGTTAGTTATTTTTTTTTAATTTGAAGGCCCATCACGGGTAAAGGCCTCCCCTAGCGCCATCCATTCGTCTCTGTTTGTTGCTGTCATTTTCCAGTTCGTTTTGATAGAGTATGCTTATTTTTGACTTAATTCCTTGATTGGCTTGAATTTGGGATTTCCGTATCTCTTCTTTTCCGAAACCACAGCCATTCGCTAAACCGCAACTTGACATGCAAATCTTCGAGTCACACAGGATATCGTAGTGACTTTCCGGTACTCCAATGATAAACGAAGCATAATTCCGCTCAGTCCTGGTTTTCAACCGACTTCAAAAAAAGGAGGAGGTTCTCAATTCGACCCGTATGTTTTTTTTTTTTTTCTATGTTTGTTACGCGATTACTCCGCCAATTATGAACCGATTTGAACAAATCTTTTTTCGGCGTATAGGTAATACCTCAAGGGTGGTCCCATTGACACCAGGTCAGGATCTGATGATGGGATCCTGGAGAAATCGAGAGAACTCTTCAAATATTATAGGCAGACCTATAGTGATTTTTGTGTTTTTCATAATAACTCGTGCAAATGCACATAGCATAATATTGTGATGCGGAACTGATACTAGGTACAAATACAATGCGTGGCTGACGGGCAGGCAACGCATAGCCTAAACCGGTGGACCTAGAGCCATGAAACTTTGTACAGGGGTTCCTTAGTCGCGTGGGGTAGCACTGATATAGGATTTGACAAAATTAATTCCCCAAGGGGGGGGGGGATAAGGGGTTACAGTTAGTATTAAACTCAATCTAATCAAATAGGGTTTGTGGAAGTCGGTTTTTTCTAAAGTTTACTTTTTGTTTCAATTATCACAGTTTCCACTTGCACCTCCACATTGTCTCTACAGACTGATTCCACGTATTCGTAGATGACAGACTGATGTTAGTGAACTAGCAGATCATTGTCCAGCAGCTCAAAAATGAATTAGTGAATGAGTTTTGCTCGCATGGAGCATAGTTCTGAAGTTCCTGATACTTTTTAACCGACTTAAAAAAATGAGGGGATTTTCAATTCAGTTTTATGTTGTATTTTTTTGTTATTTATTTATTTTCTTTATTTGGGACATCATTATGTGTAATTGGTATTATTTATGCACCGCTTTCAACAATATTTTTTTTTGTATTAAAGGTTGACCCTTCAGGTAGGTCCCATTTTTTGAAAACCTGAATCGGTTCAGTACTTAGGTTTCTACATAGAAAAACTGTCATCCAGGTAACCAAAATTACTTATTTTTGCCTTTCTGTGACTTTGTGGTGGTTATACACATTGACATTGAGATGTATTTTGAGAATTCATAGACGACATTCGCTTCCCGCGCGGACATTAAGTCATGTAGTCTTTTTTTAAAGATTTTAAGTTGGTGAATTATATTGTAATTTAGTAAGAATAGTTCTGGCGTATAGTTACCCAAAAAAGTCACTTGTCAAAATGATCTGCCAACTTCCGGTAGCAGTTCATTTTGCAGCAAATCAAATAAAAAGTGAGTTCTGCTCGCATGCCGCATAAATATTACAATATTATTACGTTCCTGATGCAATTATGATATTACAATTTCTTACCACCACAGGCCGTAGAAAGTCAGCGACCCCCAACCTCGGGACTTCTCTGTTTTCGCTGAACGAGCCACGCAGCAGCCAAGCAGGGCTTAAAGGAGCCAAGCCGGCCAGGTCCCGGCGGCCGCTCCTGAAGCGGCTGATGTCTTGCCTGGTGATGCGGTCGACGAAGGCCTCGCCTGCGGACCTGAGGATAGTTCCTTCCACGCCGAGGGTGATTGAGAGCTCGATTGACTCGTACCAGATCAATACGTCGCTGGCGGTGAGATGCGTGTGCACTTAGTTTGAACTTACAATATCTCAGAACTTAGAATATCTGAAGTGTTAGCAGCTCACAATTAAACTAAAGTATTTGTAGCATCCCCCATAGTTCCACAGTGAGGGCTATTTGTGAAGTGTCAAAACCACTAAACTAAAGGAACTAAAGGCACTAAAATGACAACCTCAAATCCGACAGCTCTTGCGCTGTGGCCACAGATTCCATTTTGAATTAGTTTAGTTAGTAGAGTTCGTGTCGCCTCCCAAATCGCAGGCAGTATTAGATAAGTAGTTATTTAAAAACCGTTCCGTTAAAACAACCCCTAAAGTTTATATAAATGAGATGCTAACTTCGCGTAAGCCTTTGAAAGGTTAGCATCTCAGCATATTTTGACTGATTCTCATGCATCATGCATTGGACACAGTATTGGATAGGAAACAACAATTGTTCCGCTTAAACAATCCCTTAAAAATATTTCAAAAATGAGATTCTAGACATGTGAACTTAGCATCTCTATTATCAGCATCTCAAGCGTGTTAGGTAGATTCTAACACGTTTTCCCGAACGGATATTACCCAGATGCATATCCGAATAACACCATCCACAAAACAATCTGTAAACTTCCGACATTTGATCCACGTTACTATCCTCGCATTACAGGCACTCGAGCTGTCTTCCTCCATCTTCGACACCTCCGAGTCTTTCTACAGCAACCACTCCGTCGTCGCCCCCACCAGCAAGACGAAGCGAGGGTTCTTCAGCTCCGTCTGGGGATTCATGAAATCTTGACTCCACTGTGCCTTCGATGATTTGGTTTATTGCCCGTTGTCCCTTTTCGCTGGGCCTCTACCCCGGGAACAGGCGCAATGCTATAGGTAACGCCATTCATGACGGTGCGAGACGTAGCTATTTGCATTCTTTCTTTTTAACCGACTTCAAAAAAGGAGGGGTTATCAATTCGGTTTTATTATCATGGAACTTTTTTATGTTTGTTACATCGTAACTGGTACTATTTATGAACTGATTTCAAATATTCTTTCTTTGTTTGAAAGGGAAGCCCAATAGCTTGGTCCCATTTTTTGAAAATCAGGAAATGGTCCAGTAGGTTGTTAGATTTCTACATAAAAAAACTGAAGATTAATTTGGTTTTACCTGGATGACATTACATCCAGTCGTTTTAGTCATTGTCACGAGATAAATTCTGGCTGTTAGGATCGTATATTCGTTTACATTATGTAATACGTATGGACTTCGCTGAGACATATTTCATATGCTTGTTTTTGGGTATGACATTTGTGTACCGAGCGCGAGCGGGGAGGACTAAATGATAGCTCATGAAGTCGGTTTTTTTAAGTTTTTAACAAGGTGAATTATTCATCGAGGCACTCTGCTGAAAGACAAAGATGCCATTAGCTACGTCACGCGTCATCGTCGATGGTGGTACCTATACCTACGCGTGGGACTTTACTTTCGTATGCGTGGGACGTCACTTTCTGCCACTAGGTTGTGATGTGATCAATTAAAGTGCTCTAGTGACCCACGTGATTGTTTTTGTTGGTTGGTCGGTGAGAATATCATGAGGACATCAGCAGCAGTCGACGGCAGCCGTGAAACGTGTCGTCAGCAGACTTCAATCGCGATCACATTATGATACCTCAGGTTACTGTCGGCTGCTGGGGTCTGTTAGCTTTTCAGCGGATACGATTCAGAAATCAAATACTAGGAATAGATTGACATAAATATAAAGGTTAAAGGGTTAAACTGTAGGTGTAAATTAAGTATGCCCAATAATCAATTCATATCGCTATAAGTAGTTATCTTCAAAAGTTAATTATTAAAATATGCTCAGTTTTAAAATAGCTACTGGAATAATATATCAGCATAGACAAAATTATACTTACTTAGGTACCTACTTACTTTATATTTTATTACACAGAAAACATAATACAGACACTTAATATTGGAAAAATCATGTACAAAGGCGAGCTTATCTCTAATAAGAGATCTCTTCCAGCAAACCTAGGAAATTACTTCATGATATCAGTACCTAATAAAAGAGAATAATACTGTAATACTTATCAGATAACTTATGATGCAATCTAATCACAGAACTGATTTGCTAATATTGAGTCCCAAAATCATGACCAGTCTTCCTTGAGCATCGCCGCGCCTCGCTCCGCCACCATCATGATGGCTCCCTGAGGGTTCCCGGTGACCTGGGTGGGCATCGACGACGCGTCTATCACCCGGAGACCTGCCGACAACACCACCAACATGTTTAATGCATGGACATGAGTGTCTTTTTGACGAGTCGGATTCGCGCACGAAGGTTCCGTACCATTATCTATAAAAATGGCAAAAAAATCATGTCTGTTGTATGGGAGACCCCTTAAATATTTATTATAATCTGTTTTTTCGTATTTGTTGTTATAGCGGCAACAGAAATACATCATATGTTGAAAATTTCAACCGTCCGTGTTTAGCTATCACGGTTCATGTTCATGAGATACAGCCTGGTGACAGACGAACGAATGGACAGCGAAGGCTTAGTAATAGGGTCCTAGAAAATACACTCACAACCTCTAACCTTTATTCAAAGAGATAGTAACCAAAATATTCTGATTAATCTTGAGGTATAATCTCACCAGTAACATTGTAGACTCGCAACCTGCTGTCGATGACTTTGCCTATAGCCGCGGTGCCCATCTGGTGGTTCTGGGGGTCCGTGTGGTAGCGCGCCATACACTCTATCCACCGGTCCGACCACGGCTTTCCCGTCCTTCTGCACGGACCCATGTATTTAGGGTCCAGCTTTATTCCGTACTTCGACTTCAGTATCTGCGGATAATAAAAGTAAGGAATGGCGATGTCACGGAACGCGACCCGAGTCGCCGTACCACCGTTTCCAACCGAACAGATGTCCAAACCAAACTAGCGTTTTTGGATTACGATAGTTACGGAACGGATATTTGGACCCAGCTTAAAGCTGACAGATGTGTAAATACCTTAGACTCAACGATTTTCTTGATATGCCGGGCGCCGTCCTTAATCATAACCATGTCTTCTGGGTGATCGAAGTACGCTGGGTAGAAGAGCGGGGCGGCTAATGGGTCCGGTGACTGCAGGGTCAAGTAGCCAACGCTGCGTGGGAGCAGAGATACCGCGTTGATCCTGGGGAATAGCAACACAGAGTTAGTTCACTTGATTCACCTGGAGCCTTATTCTGTTACGGAAAACGCATAGCAATAGTATCAGTTATCCGAAGGGCGTAAAATGCCTTTCAAACCCTAACTGACCATAATTGAAACAAAAAGTAAACTTTAGAAAAACCGACTTCCACAAACCCTATTTGATTAGATTGAGTTTAATACAAACTGTAACCCCTTATCCCCCCCCCCCCCCTTGGGGAATTAATTTTGTCAAATCCCATATCAGTGCTACCCCACGCTACTAAGGAACCCCTGTACAAAGTTTCATGGCTCTAGGTCCACCGGTTTAGGCTATGCGTTGCCTGCCCGTCAGCCACGCATTGTATTTGTACCTAGTATTGAGCAGATCTGGTGGCCATATGTGGTCTTCATCAGCAGTTCCGCATCACAATATTATGCTTACCATGTGCATTTGCACGAGTTATTATGAAAAACACAAAAATCACTATAGGTCTGCCTATAATATTTGAAGAGTTCCCTCGATTTCTCCAGGATCCCATCATCAGATCCTGACCTGATATCAATGAGACCAATGGGAAGGTAAACCCTTTCAAACAAAAAAAAATTATTTCCAAATCGGTCCATCCGTTTAGGCGCTATCGGGGCACATACATAAAAAATAATATTTAAAAAAAAACATCCGGACGAATTGTAAACCTCCTCCTTTAGGAAGTCGGTTAAAAATAGGCATGTCCTCATCAAGGGATAGGTCTTTAAGGGGAGGCAGACAGTTGCAGCCATTTAGTCTGGGGAGACGGACTGACGGACAAACGAATGCACTTCCCACCCGACGCGACGCTATGACCAACGGTTGTGTATGTCAAAATGTAAATAATTGAAACAAAAAGTAAACTTTAGAAAAACCGACTTCCACAAACCCTATTTGATTAGATTGAGTTTAATACAAACTGTAACCCCTTATCCCCCCCCCCTTGGGGAATTAATTTTGTCAAATCCCATATCAGTGCTACCCCACGCTACTAAGGAACCCCTGTACAAAGTTTCATGGCTCTAGAGGTCCACCGGTTTAGGCTATGCGTTGCCTGCCCGTCAGCCACGCATTGTATTTGTACCTAGTATTGAGCAGATCTGGTGGCCATATGTGGTCTTCATCAGCAGTTCCGCATTACAATATTATGCTTATACCATGTGCATTTGCACGAGATATTATGAAAAACACAAAAATCACTATAGGTCTGCCTATAATATTTGAAGAGTTCCCTCGAT
The DNA here is from genome assembly GCA_963457715.1 of Argyresthia albistria. Lineage (NCBI taxonomy): Eukaryota > Metazoa > Arthropoda > Insecta > Lepidoptera > Argyresthiidae > Argyresthia > Argyresthia albistria. The sequence goes on along the minus strand of OY735274.1, from coordinate 6,277,897 downwards.
TTCTCCAGGATCCCATCATCAGATCCTGACCTGGTGTCAATGGGACCAATGGGAAGGTAAACCCTTTCAAACAAAAAAATAATTTTCCAAATCGGTCCATCCGTTTAGGCGCTATTGGGGTGTAGACATAAAAAAAAAATAAAAAAAAACATCCGGACGAATTGTAAACCTCCTCCTTTGGGAAGTCGGTTAAACAATCCATGGTCCAACCGGTTGTATGTGTTGCAGTTAACTGGTTAAATCAGACACTTAACTAACACCCTTGACCGTTAATTAAAGATCGGCATTAACGAAATCGCTAAAGTTCCGTCAGACAAGTGAGTGAAAGAAACGTTTAACGAGTTGTCTAAACGTTCCTAGGCAACTAGACGCTAGGCTAACTAGACTAGGACTTCAACTTTGGTAGGGTAATAATCAAACAAATTCGGTTTTGTGAAACTACATGGGGTCGCCTCGCTCCGCTCCGCTTTGCTCGGCTCCGGGTGGTTCATAAAGTAACCTTACCTAACCTAACACAACCTATCTTTAGTCTTGGCACAGAAACCAATTCGGTTTTGTGAAACTACTATCGTGAAATAATCATGGCGGAGTCGACAACATGTTTACAATTGCACCAAAGACCAAATTTGAAACAAAAAACCACTGAACACATCAAACCAACGTTGCAAAAAGTTTCCAAAAAGATAAGACTCTGAAATCCCATCGCCATCTTGTTTTAACCAACACGCTGGCTTTCGGTAAGACATACCTATTGTTAAACGTTTTCGACGATGCTTTATTTAAATCAAAATGACTTAGTTATATGTCGTCTAGGGTGTTAGTTAAGTGTCTGATTTGACCAACCAACTGCGACATATGTACCACGGGAAACCTACGAACAGTGGAGGCTTCGGGTTCGGATACTGTAGACTAGAAAGCACTCACGAAATGTTCATCCCCCTGCCACGGCCGCCCACTGGCTCGCCGATTTCGCCGGTAGCCGAGCACTCGGCGTAGAGGCCGTTGAAGAAGAACTGCAAGTCTGGCTGCTGGCGGGAGCGGTCGGCCAGGCTCGAGTATAGGAGGCCGGTCATCTGGTACAAGGAGACAGGATACAGCAAGAACTATATTACTAGAAATTAAGTACTCAACCATCCAGCGTCCCCAAAAGACATCTCGATGTAGGTAGGTTGAAAACAGCGGGGCGTGGACTTTTGACAGATGGGTGTGTGGTTAAAATTTAAAATGCCCTCGACATAAACAATGAAACTAACACTCGGTTTACGAAAGGGCTGTGTGACAGCTTCTTAAACTGATATCAGCCAATCACGTGCCGCCATTTAGAATTAATGTTTGTTAATCGCCTGTTACATTTGACCGGTCTTTCAGAAACTGGGGCTGACTTGAATCCTTGTTAAGCTGAACTTTCGGAACATTGAAACGATTTTAATAAATCATGGCTATGATCCATTCGCAGGGAAGGCTTCTACAATAATAGACCGCATTAAAATCCGTCCACCCACTTTAGAGTTAGGGTGTCACGGACAGACACACACACAGAAAGACAGACGCTTCAAGCTTATATTGTAACACGCTTCTTTTTTCGCCGGGGTTCGGACTGATTCGTTAGTTATTCGATTAGCAATTCCGTAGACATGTGCCTATCGAATCCACGTTCACGTAAACTATTCCCCCTATCTAGTAGGTAGAGGGTTTTACTAATAGTTAATAACCTGTGTGATCCCATCAGCGCTCATGGGCCCGGTCCGTTCCAGCAGGTACTGGGCGGCCACAGACCAGTCCAGGGTCTGAACGTCTTCCATCTTAGTCAACGTGAAGTACATCGTCATTCCCAAATGATTCCTCAAATTCCTCCCGACGGGAAGGTCGGATACCTGAGGTATATCGAACTGCTGTAACACCTCGCTTGGACCGATGCCCGAGAGTAGTAGTATTTGGGGGCTGTTTAGTGCACCTGCACTTAATATCACCTGGAAGAATATAGTCTCTTGTATTTGGAATCATGTCTGTAGATGACGCAATATCTAAGTACAATAGTAACATAGGCAGGCATAGCTGTGTCGTCCATATTCAGCACATAATAAGTACTAAGAAGACCGGTAGTGGCCCTACGTTTTTGCTATGTCTAGTTCATATTCGATAAGTAGATAAATAAAACATCTAACTTTATCATAAATTTGTACAATCTCCAAAGATAGGTACCTCCTTAGTAGCCCTCACAGTTTTCTTCTGCCCTTTATGTATGTACTCCACGCCTGTGACCTTAGTCCCTTCCATGAGCACCTTAGAAACGTGAGCTTCAACCAGCACATCCAAGTTATGCTGCTGCGAGTTCGGCTTCAGATACGCCCGAGAAGTGGTGACTCTCTGACCATCACTGCGGAAGTGATTAGGGGAAACAATAATAGACTCGATCTCGTATGGAAATAGAATAGCAATAGTTAGAATAGCAATATTATTATATTGTTTCCAAAGGTGCAAAATCCTGTTTTTGGTTCGTCGGCGGCGCGCGGCGGCGGCGCGGGGCGTCTATTTCGTATGGTATGGAGGCTGACTGCCAAATACTGTATTTTGCGCCCTTGGGAGCAATCGATTTGCTATTCGATTCGAGTATATACAACAGGTGATTAGCATATCCATAAGTAGGAAGATTATCAGAGATTATGTAGAATGTCTGCTGCCGATGCTGACAGCAGCAAATGGACCACACTAATTTCTAAGAATCACGGAGGTGGGCCATAAACATCACTTGGATTTTACATGTTTTCTTGTGCTTACGATGACGATTTTACATGTTTTCTTGTACTTGCGTATGTGAGTCCAGACTTACATATTTTATTTTGTATCAATTCTCACATAAAAAGACTGTTAGTCCCTACAGTCTATTCGTGATAAGAATGCAGTGAAATTTAAATTTAAACCTGTTAACACACACAGGACAGGACACAACCTTCGCGTTCGAAAGTTTGCCTTCAACTGGTCACTGTGAACTTGGCTTGATAATTGGAAACGATTTCATCGGTTACGGGGCGTGGCTAGGCCGCCGGACAATGATGAATTTACTGCATTCTTTTCACGAATAGACTATATAGTTAAAACGATACCTTGAAAAGGTCTGAGCTACGGTCAAGCCGTCTGGAGTATGGGGGTCTACCATGTCATCTATGACTGGCAGACCAGACTGGTTCACCGCCTGCAGGAAGTCGTACACCAAGTCCGGTTGGTATCTGAACTGAAAGGACATAACATAGCGTCACGCTTTTTCCCATAGGGGTGGCCTCCCCACTTTTAGCCAGTTATTAAATCAATATTCCATATTGCGTGACAGGGAGGGCAAGCCCATCGCCGTAGATATGGTATGGAGCAAGGAAGGTTTCAAGTCCACGCGATGTTTTCCGTCACAGTTATAACATCCGTACAACATGGTAGGTATCTCATTAGTAGATACCCGGGATTGGAACCTGCATCCTCTGCGTGAGAAGCAACTGTGAACCACGCTAGTAACTGGAACAACCATGTGTACATTTTTACAAATAAAACTAATATATATATATTTCGAGATCTCGGGAAATCACTTTTTATGACAACTTGTTAAACTCTTGTCAAACTGATTTCAGCCAATCACGTGCCGCTATTTTGAATTAATCTTTGATCAATCTCTTGTTACCTACATTAATTAATTAATTAATTTATTTTATTTTATTTGGGACATCAACAGCATATAGAAAGAATAGCTCAACAGCACATCAATAGCAGCTCTCAGAAACTGGGGTCAAGTAGGTGAAAAACTACTTCAACGAAGTTACCAACCCGCTGAACCGGCATAGGACCGCCGGTCGCGTGGTACTTAGCGCTGACTAGTGTCCCTATCTCCTTATTGTCCTCTGTTATGTCGAAGTAGGGCAGGTTCTCTTCCCAGGACCACCCAGTGGCGCCAGCCTCGACCCAGTCCTCGTAGTCCGCGGAGTGCCCTCGGTGGTACATCATGCCGTTCAACACGCTGGAGCCACCTGGGGAGTGTTGACGTCATTTATCTGTTCACTTGACTGGCAAAAAAACTTATGACTTGGTAATAAAGAAACCTATGCACAAACAAACAAAAGAAAGTCAGCGTTAAAGACCGGCAGGCAAGAGAGGAGTTGTTGCAGATGGTACGTACAGACTTACTGCTAATAGAAAGTACTGCTTTTAGCCTCGAGGCTGTCGTACCTACTGGCACTGGAGGAAGTGTCCAACTATATATTCAACTGGTAAGGTAAAACGGATACTTATCTAGTTGAAAATAATGTTTCCCGAGCGGAAGACAGTAAAGTAAAGTAAAAATACTTTTATTTCCAAAAAACAAGTCCTTAGCAGAAGGGTGACGGAATTCACTCTCAGACCAGGGGCCTAATGCTGCTCTGAGAATTTCATTACTATTTCATTACTATTCCATTGCAAACACCCAAAATGGCGTCATTTGGTATTCTCCTAAATTATTATCCTCCTTGATTGGGTGTTTGCAATGGAATAGTAATGAAATAGTAATGAAATATATAAGTGAAATTCTCAGAGCAGCATTAGGGCCCAGTATGTAGTCCGGCCTAGCTAACTTATGTATTGCAGATTGCAGACCGTATTTACCTAAAGTCTTCCCCCGCGGCCATTCGCAGCCCCTGCCGTCTTGGTCGAGGCAATAGTCTTCGGGCTCGGTCCGATACATCCAGTCGGTGTCGGGGTTGTTCCAATACGACCGGTAGAACGACGGCACCCGCGAGGAGACAGGCTCCACGTCTCCCGCCTCTAGAAGGAGCACCTGGAAATTCCCAATTAAAAAATGTGGCCTAATCTTACCGATTTCGATGAAACGTCTGAGAAAAAGTACGGGGATATGTGTTTTTTTAGGGTTCCGTACCCGAAGGGTGCCAAACGGAACCCTATTACTGAGACTTCGCTGTCCGTCTGTCCGTCCGTCCGTCTGTCACCAGGCTGTATCTCATGAACCGTGGTAGCTAGACAGTTGAAATTTTCACAGATGATGTATTTCTGTTGCCGCTATAACAACAAATACTAAAAATCAAAAGAAATTTAATATTAAGGGGGCTCCCATACAACAAACGTGATTTTTTTGCTCATTTTTGCTCGATATTGATAATGGTAGCAGGTAGACGCTTAAAATGTTCACAATATATTGAGTATATTATTTATTTAAAAAATAAATAATTAAATTAAAATTAAATTAATATTTAGGGGGGGCTCCCATACATTTTTTTTGTTTTTTTTTTATAGATAATGGCACGGAACCCTTCGTGCGCGAGTCCGACTCGCACTTGGCCGGTTATTTTTGTTTCAATACCCGCATCCCAACCGATTCACTGACTGAATTGTATTTGGACAGTTTCTGTTCACAAAGTAAGTGAAGGGTGGTAGATTTACACTATTTTCTGTGCACGTAACAATCTATGCTAAAGAACTCACCCTAAACCCCTCCCGCTCAGCCAACCTCCCAGCCACGATAGCCCCCGCGGTCCCTCCCCCCACCACTACAAAGTCGTAGTCCCCCCCTATCTCCCCCTCCCCCAGCACCCTGCGGCAGGGCTGCGAGATGGCGCAGCGGCCGTGGAGGTAGCCCTCTATGATGGTCATGAAGAGAAGTACGCCATTGCAGATCGGGGATTGGGCGACGGAAGCGCCCGGGTCTTGGAAGGCGCAGCCGCAGTTCTGGGCAAAAAATATAATCTCATAATTTCATTATTGCACACAAAAAATACACAGGACATTTTAAAAAGAAAAAGCGTACAAAGGCGAGCTTATCTCTAGTAAGAGATCTCTTCCAGCAAACCAAGTAAGGATAAGAAAGAATACGGATGGATTGCCTTTGATTGGAATATATCAAAAGACAAGAAGGCAAACAGTTATAATGACATTAATATATTCATTATTTAATTATTATTTTAAGGACATCTAGCAAGAACATTAACCGTTTTAAAGTTGCGTTTATCCTATGTGGGTTGGCAATAATGGTTGTGCACATTTAGCCATCAAATCGGGACTTTCGCCAATTTGCATGACGAGGCCGGGGCCTGGCCTCTCCTGCGCAACTCTACCTATAGTGGAAAATTATATAAAGGGTATCTAGATATATTTGTCTAGTGCTTACAATTAAGCCTGACCGCGCTGACACTGGGCTAGTTTACAAGCTACCCAGCGAGTTCGCTAGCGCCCAGTGTCATCGGCTTTTTCGCAATCTGCTAGTTGACTATCCGATCCCACCAAAACATTCTGTAAAAAACTAGCCAAGTCTCGATGGAGCTGCTTGTTTATCTCTAAAAAGTAATGAAATCTAGACAAAGGCGTGCCAAGTCTAAGGTTCCTTACTGCGATTTCTTTATTATTATAGTTAATGTTGTGTGACTTGGCCGTTGAACATTCTTTATACGTTAGTGGGTACAAGTCAATTTTGTTTACACGTAATGTTATATCTGTTGTAACTACCTATGTTATATCTGTTGTATTTTACATACTAATTTGCCTAAAATAGAATTCCTTTATATACTATCAGGAAACTTGCAACTTGTAATTTATTGTAATTAAATACGACGCAGTTCAAAATTGACTTGTACTCACTAACGTATAAAGAATGTTAAACGGCCAAGTCACACAACATTAACTATAATAATAAAGAAATCGCAGTAAGGAACCTTAGACTTGGCACGCCTTTGTCTAGATTTCATTACTTTCTAGAGATAAACAAGCAGCTCCATCGAGACTTGGCTAGTTTTTTACAGAATGTTTTGGTGGGATTTCACTTCTTTTTGTAGAAACGTGGGTATATTCATTTTGTGTAATGTTGGAGTAGAATAAAGTTAATCGTTCGACTATTTCTTCTTGTAAACTTGTAATAAGTAATAATATGTATAAGTATAAAAGCCAGTCTAGTCTTATCCAGAGTTTTCCTTTAATTTTATTTATATGCGTATTAAAAGCAGAAGGGGAGGCATTCGCCCAGCAGTGGGACGCTATAGGCTAGATTAAATTAGAAGATGTGTCCCACTACCACAGAATAGATAATAGTACTACGTACAGAACAGCCACTCCCTTCCCCGCGCCGATTCAGACACCGCACCTTACCCCACCGCCAAAGGACGGATCAAGGGACTCTTTGTATAGGCGCTGAACGCACACATTCACAAACGAACGAGTTTGCGCGTGTACAAACGTCTTTGGCTATGTAGTAGTAATAGGTGATCATTTTACGAGCGTTTATGGAGTGTCCGAGGTGTGCCACTACGCTGTATTTTTGCAATGACAGTCGATTTTTTTATGTAATCTGTAATCTGATTAATCATTAATCTGATTATTTGATTTGTTTAACTAAAGACGGATACGTTTTATATGACATATCGTGTTTTATCGGTCGGTCGGTCGGTCGGCCGGTCGGTCGGTCGATCGGCCGTCCCGTGCCGTCCCGTCCAGTGCCGTGCCGTGCAGTCCCGTGCCGTGCCGTCCCGTGCCGTCCCGTCCCGTCCCGTGCCGTGCCGTCCCGTCCCGTCCCGTCCTTTCCCGTCCCGTCTCGTCCCGTCCCGTCCCGTCCATTGCCCCGATCAGCTGTTTTCAATTTACTATGGGAGACCCAAAATTTTTTTTCTTGGGGAAAGTTCATATTATTCTATGGGCACCATCATTTCCCAAAGTATTGATCGTCCCGTGCCGTGCCGTCCCGTGCCGTCCCGTCCCGTCACGTCCCGTCCCGTCCCGTCCCCTCCCGTCCCGTCCCGTCCCGTCCCGTCCCGTCCCCTCCCGTCCCGTCCCGTCCTGTCCCGTCCCGTCCCGTCCCGTCCCGTCCCGTCCATTGCCCCGATCAGCTGTTTTCAATTTACTATGGGAGACCCAAAATTTTTTTTTCTTGGGGAAAGTTCATATTATTCTATGGGCACCATCATTTCCCAAAGTATTGATCGATATTTTAAAGTCACCTTGTATAGTTTTCCCTTTATGTTGCTATTAAAACCTAACTCTGCCTGCACCAAATTTCAGCACCGGAGTCTATGGGAAGTACTGGTGTTTTGACCTTTGACCCCCATAAGGTACCTGAGTATGACAGACTCCATTGACTCACTGACCATTGAATGAAAGATTAATTGATTTTATATACTAATAGAAAAACACTTCACCAGCGCGAGTTAGAAGACTGGCAGACCCATCTAATGTTGGATACCTAACAACTAGTTCTATGATGATCATGAGTGAGTGAGTGTCGAAAATGCGAAACTTTGCTTTCGAATAACTTCGGAACTAAATGACCTACAGACTTGAAATTTTGGATTTTAAGTATGTGATTGTAGCTTACTAGATGACGAAAATTTCTGCGTTCTAGTCTTATCCAGAGGTTCTCAAATAGGGGCCTGAAAATGCGGCGAAATGGTTCCAGTAAAGGATGGTACGGCAGTGTTTGCTTCGCGCTCGACTTGGCGGGGGCACTGCCGTGCCCCCTAATTGTAAAAAAGCTGTTAAAAAATTAGAAAGCCGGGCTAATTTACTGGCCACTCGCTGGCGTGTTGGCTAGTAAAACCTCGATGACACGGGGCTAGTTTACGAGCTGCTAGTCGGCGAGTAACTAGCGAGCGAGTTAGGGAGTGTTGATGACATACAAAACTGTCCACTCGCTCAGTAGCGAACTAGCTGGCGAGTTAGGTAAGTAAAGCCGACTAATTACTTTAGCCTCAATGACACGGGGCGAGTTTACAAGCTGTATCATTTTTTACTTCAAATGTCCTGTCTATAAATATGGATTTTCGTTAGCTAGCGACGTAAAGCCTCCCGCATTACTGAACCAAAAACAGGGTTTTAGGCATCAAACTGCAAATTCAATTGCAGACTCCCGCATCACAGAAAGAAGAAAGAAGATTTTGTTTTCGTTATTGTTTGACAGTCGGTAGTTTACGATCGAGGTCGATCGATACGATGTCGAGACTGCAACTCGCTGGCTTGTAGCTTATAAACTAGCCCAATGTCATCAAGGCTAAAGTGGCTGATTAGTCGGCTTTACCTAATTAATTGTTGTTTAATTGTTGTTGATTTTTCCAGCAGTGGGATGCTATAGGCTAATAATAATAATAAATAATAATAATTGTTGTTGATTGCAACTCGCCAGCTAGTTCGACTAGTCGGCACATCTCTACTTACAATAAGTTTTTACTTACTTCTGCTGCAAGGGCAGTTGCTCTCATACTCCTACGTTATTGTAACTGAAAAATTTAAAGTGAGTAAGTAGTTAGTCTTTTAAAAATCTAAGTTAAAATTATAAGAAGCATCGTTTTACAAGTAATAGGTAAACACCAGTGTTCTTCCGTCTACCACCTGTCCACCTTCCAGCTCCATGACAAAAATGCGAGAGAAACCAAGGGTTCCCCGCTCCCACCTGCGAGCTCCGTCATCAGACCTTATTATTGTATGGTCATCTATCATCGAACTACTTAAACATTAATAGCGTCCGTTCTACGTTTAATTATACGGCGTTTCGTGAACAAAAGATTTCCTATGGAAGGATTGATCTGTAGGTCCAAAGGATGGATTTAAGAAGTGGAGCCACCTGGATTTATGATGCAGGGGCAAGATGAGGAGGGGCAAAGTTTGTATGGGTAAAAAATAAATACTTGACCTATGAAGCTGTAATTTGGCAAATAGGTTAAAGAACCAGGACGTAAGTTCAGTATTTTTTTTAAATTGCTCCACGAAGGGCAATAATGGGGGCCGAAGTTTGTATGAAATAAAAAAAACTTTACGTAGGTATGAAGCTGTAAGGCAGGTAGGTAGTTTTATGATCTAGGACGTAAGTGCATAAATTAGGAATTAACTTTTTTACAATAATATTATAGGCTTTCTGTATCTGTTTCTAAGCGTCCGTGAACTAACCGCGCGGTTGTGTCTGAACGATTACCTACATACATTCCTAAGGAAATAGACCCGCGCGGTGCCCGCACGATTCTCAAACCGCGCGGCTCCCACTGTAGTCTGAAGTTCTGAACGAGCGCTTAAAAACCTTAAAAATAGATTCTCCATATTCCTTTTATACAAAAATGATACCAAACACGCCTTACAAACCTTAGCCCCTTTTTAGGGTTCCGTTAGAGTCCGTCCGTCCGTCCGTCCGTCAGTTGAAATTGGCATGTAGATGTATTCTGTGAACCGCTTTACGATTTTCATACAAAAATTGAAAAAATAAATTATTAGGGGGGCTTCCCATACATGGAACTGTCCCCAAAAAATATTTTTTCATCAAACCTATATGTGTGGGGTGTCTATAGATAGTTCTTTGAAAATGACGTTGATGTTCCTAAAACCATTATTCCTCAAAGTCAATCGTCAAAGAGACAAACCCTTCCAAAGTGCAAAAAATTATGTCCCCCCCCTCTCTAACTTTTAAAGTAAGAGAGTGAAAAATCTAAAAAATAAATATGCTGTGTATCTCGATACAAACTTTCAACGAAAATTGGTTTGAACAAAATATAATAAGCAGTTTGTAAGATACAAGACATTTATTAAAAACCGCAAAGATAACTTTGTCGTTAATACAAACACTATGAAAAACAAAGTTACAACACAAAAATCCAGTCTTATAATTACTTGCTACTAAGGAACCCTTCATGGGTGAGTCCGACTCGCACTTGGCCACTTTTTTTGCCCCTTGTAGGGGCAAAACTAAAAAAAACTTAACTTACGTCCTAAATCTTTAAACTATCTGCCTGCCAAATAACATCTTTATAGTTAAAGATTTTTTTTGTATTTTATACAACTTCGGCTCCCTTTTTGCCCCTCGTGGAGGCAGAACATTGAGAAAAATTACTGAACTTACGTCCTGGATCTTTAAACTAACTAACAGCCAAATTACAGCTTCATAGGACAATTATATTTTTTTCGTCCATACAAAAGCCTCTCTTTTCCCTGCACAGGGATCCAGGTGGCTCCACTTCTCAAATCCATCCTTTTGGACCTACAGATCCTGCCGAAGGAAATCTTTTGTTCACGAAACGCCGTGTAATGCGACTTGTAGATGTAGGGTTCTAGCATGGCCGCTATAAGTACATAAACCAAGTTTCGTATTGACAGAAAAACAAGAAGTGCGCCAAATTTTCATTCCTATTAGTGTTGTTGTTGTTGTTGCACCTAGATCTAAGATAAGGTATCTAAAAATATAGTAGGTATAAGATTTACTTATTACCTCTTACTTGGGTATTATCCATCTAACTTCTACTTAAAACAATTGATTAATAATTTATAACTTCCGACGGGCAGTCTTTCGTATAGGTAGCATAAACTTGATTATCTTTACACGTTCTACTTATAGTATATATCTAGGTGATATTGTTATTTAGATGAAGAGCCAAATTCCACAATTTGCTTTTTGTCATGTATCAAGCATATTGTGAATATCTTCGTTGACTAATCATTAGGTACTACCATAGAGAGTCTATGTCGGCGGCCGGCCGATCGTAGACTCGGGTACGTCATGATGTGCCTCGCCATGGCCTCGCCATTTCACGATATGCTGATATGACACATGATGATATGGCGGGTTTTAACGAAAATATGTCTTTTTAAAAGCATTTTTATTCAACACTATGTGATGTTTTTTGTGTTATACATGTCAAACGAACACGAAGACTATTCGGGGCTTCGCTGCGCTCGCCCCCTTTAGTCTTCATCGTTTCATGATATTTCACGTTTCGGCACACCTACAATCGGCCGGCCGCCGACATCTTCATGTCTAGCCAAGATCCTGATTATCCAGACACACTCAGGTATTACTAATCAGTAGGTACTTACCTAATATTCACTACCTACATATTGTATCTATGATTCAGTTAAAAAATAAAAATAAAAATAACACCGACACCTGTCCACCCGTTTGACTATCTGTCGATCGGATGAACCGATTTTAACTAAACTTAATTAACACGGAAGCTTTATTTATAGAAAACCGCATCAAAATTCGTCTAAGATCCGTTTGACCCAGGGAGCACTTATCCAGTGGAGAGCTCATAGATATGTACATTTTCCTTTGAAACACAACTCACCAATTTACGGGCGGCGGGGCACGAGGTAAGAGAGCTGTGATTGGTCAGCCGCTGCGAAACTGTCTGGCGGCCCGTCATCGTCATAGGTTGCGAATGCGAACGTTTGTTGAATACAACAAACATTTGGCGAGTCGCATTCCCCCGCAGGCGCAGTCAATTGGATATATAGTCTCTGGTTTGACCGCTATTCCTTGTTGTGCAGAACTTTCGAATGGCTGAACCGGATTTGAACAAACATATCTAAGAGGGAGGCAGGGAAGTCTACAATAATTTACAGAAAACCGCATTGTAATCCTTTCATCCGTTTAGCGGACAGGGTGCAACGGACCATACAGACTGACAGACACTGCAACAACAACTAATAACATCTCTCTTTTGGACCTCGGGGGTTAATTATAAAATAAATAAAATCACGACGTTTTGTTATAATTTGAAAATGTAAGTAGGTGCCTAGTCGAAAAGCTCTAACGGGCCCTAAGCTGAGAAGGGCCCGCGAGGTGGACTGGCTCATTCTTGCATTCAGTAAAGGTCTGGGTCTAAGAGGGGGCAAAACAGGTTAAACGTGCATGTGTATAGTTATTAAATATTAAGAATTACAAAAACATTAAACAGCTAGGTATGTACTTACGGCGTCAAGCGTAAAGGTTCACTATTACCACTGTTGTGTTCCATTCCACCCCATGACTTGGCCTATTTATCTTATTTCATTCTATGTCGATTGATCGTCTGCGAGTTACGTAAAGTCACGTTCATCACAATCAATAGCATTATAATTATCCAATACAATACATTGTATTTAATACAATAAACTACCTACCTACATACATACACTGTGGTGTCTGAAAGCCGACTATACACGTACACATTTCACCACAAAACCAAGTCCGATATAAATACGTTAGACTTAACACTACTTCTCCGTCTCAGAATATAATACAATCATTCGTAAGGATCGCCGGATCGTGTAATGTACAATCGGATAATAAAAGCATGATGTACTACAGTACTGCTATAGTACTTAAATTCTAGGAATAATGATCGGAAAATGGACAAGTTGATTATTCATACGGTGCATTAAACGGATGAATCGTATTGATTCAGCAGGAAGATGGTATTTACAGGGAAATCTTTGAACCAATGCAGAAATCAAGGATCCATTCGCATTTTGAACCTCACTCAGGTCTAACTCTTTATTAATCTGTGCTCAGGTGAACGTCTGAAGAAATAAAGGTACCTACTTACTTAGACTTACCTTGTGCGCCTTCGTGTAAGTATTAGTACCCACACGCCACGCGGGTACTAGAGATTTTAATAGATACAGTGCTCATACATAAAATGTATTTGATTACACAGCACTTTAAATGTATTACTAAGGCTGGATTTTACCAACATAGTGCGAATAGGTAGAAATAGAAAGCGGAATAAGACTTACCCTGAGTTAACTTTGACAACTCCATACATTAGGATATGTACCTGAACAGAGACACAAACTGGTGTACCCAAAATAGGAACTAAAGTCTCCAATAGAGATGTGTTTAGATTTCATTTCATTAACGTAAGCGATGCGATGCGAAATGTAACACCTTCATCAAACATGTTCTTCAGCTCGCCTTTGTCATGTGTTCTCCACTTTCCTTTGTAAAATGTGTTATTTTGTGCAATAATAATATATATATGTAAGTAATTTATTGCAATAAAATAATAAAGGTTACGATTAGATGAGGAGAATTTTATTTTTCAGCACGTCACGGTAGTGGATGTCCACTCATTATTTATGCAATCAATATTTAGTTTTTAGGGCAACACTTCAAGCGCGTTTAATCTAGTTTCATAATCTATGGCCTATTTTAGGATTAAACCACAATTAACTGAGATACATCCAATTAACCATCGCTCTTACACAAAATCTGTCCACTATGTAACAAACTTTGTTGACCGATAGAATAAAAACTAAGACACCGACACAAGTTTAATTGTTATATGGCTCTAAAGGCTGTTAATTGCTTTCAAAACATTTATTTAGAATATCTACAACATACATGGTTTCTCAAAAAATTAGGATAATCATACCGTTTCGTCACTTTCGGGTAAAATTGATGGTTGATTTCATCAATAGCTGCAAAACTATCATGTTTGAGGACTTAGCTGATATTATTATAAATATATGTACACTTTCACTGCAGAACGGTAGTAAAACTATCATTCTAACTGCCGTAGATTCTATGATATTTCAATAAAACCTTTTCCAAAAACTGTTACAGTCACGCGAGTGGACATTGACCGTTCTGCAGTGGACTTATAAAGGCAGGTTTACCTAGGGTAATTTTATTGCTGAAAATGTGGCAAATAAACATGAGGATTTTATTGTATTATTAATTAGTTTATTATTACAATTAATAACAGGGGTCAGTCAATTATATACTGTTTGTTAGGTAACTTAATAATTATGTCAGTCTCAAGTTGTTACTACCTACTTTGGAACACTTTGGACACATGTATTTATAATATACGATTCTACTAATAATATGTGATAAAATATACATAAGAAGCGACTTTATTGCATTATGCTTTACAAATTATGAAAAAAAGAAGTAAGTACTTCTTCGAAAATACGCCCATTATGAACCCTGCTTTATGCGTCCACTACCGTGACGTGACGGTTCCGCTCAACGAAATGTCGCTGTAGTGGACGTCACAACACCCCGATTCCATTATACGTTATTTTTTATACCCTCATTGGATTCAGATTTGCTCAAAACCTTGCTAAAAATAGCTTTGCCCTTTGTAAGGGTACAGTATTTTTACTACACTTAATGATAACAACGTCAAACTAACCCTCAAAATAGTAGTATTTGCGGCGGACTTTTTCTGGAAGTTCGTGACGCAACGACTGCTCACTCCGATTGCCGGGCACACACTGACAGTGGAATCAAAATGGTTACCTTTTCTTGATCAACAGTGTTGCCGCTATCAAAAAATGTCTTTGAAACTGGGAAATCTTTCCCAAAAGATATAAAATATTGCGTCACGGTAGTGGACTGTCCACCTGTGGCAAAATTCGTATTTTTTTTTAAAATACATTTATTAATGTTTTTTGTATCAGAGGGTAGTATTTAGGCGTTGTTTTATGAAAAAAGATTATAAATTTGCTTTAAAATATGCCTCAACACAACAGACCCTAAACATACTGTCAGTTAATTCGGACTGCAAAGTCTCCAAGTCGGGCTGTTACATGCCAAAAACTACCTCCCTAAGCACCTTATTCTTATTTATTTCAATTGAAAACGGATATGTTATGATAAAGTAGTTTATTCAGTCGAATTTGTAATAAATAAGCAATCATTATAATACCCTAAATTGGATAAAAGTTGTGTCGAACATTTTCAAAATCAGGTTTTAATGTCTGTTACAAGCCGTTTTGACCATGTGACACTATTCTCGGAATTCATCAGATATAAGAGCGATTAACTTTCAGTCAATCACGTGTGTTATAATAGCACTGCTTTCAGCTAATCACGTACCGCTATTTTGAATTAACCTTCGATTAGTTAATCGTAACCTTTGATCAGCGTCTCGGAATCCGGGGGTGAGAAGTCTGTTATGAATTTTTTGATTTCAATGGACAGGATCGACCTGTAGGTACATGTTTTAATTCACATCATAACTTTTTTCACCCATAAAATACGAAGTTACCGCAATAAAATTATGTAATTCGAACAAAGAGTTTGCATCCTCTTTTCTGCCTAATATAAAATTTCGAAAGACCTTTCAAATGATATGGGTCACTAGAGTCTGGCCAGCCAGCGAGTGCTGTCATTTGGTAGTTTTTCAAACTTTGAAGCTGGCAACATTATTTACTTGTCAAACGAATTGTTAGTGTTACTTTGTTCATACTAGGCTTACAACATTTTGATACTTTGATTCAAGTAGACCATTTATTATTTTTCTTTAATTTCAGCTACTATTCTGTTCTTTTGATTATACATCTATTTAAATGTGGTTGATTGCAATTACTCACAATTGTTTCCAGGTGGCTTAAATATGGCGTTTGAATTATTGGAGTCTGATTGTGATTATAAAACATAATAATAATTAGTTTAATAATTAAGTATGTTTAGTTTGTACTCGAAATTAAGGCTTTTGCCCAGCAGTGGGAAACTGTATAGGCATGGTAAAAATATATTTAATAGAGTCTGGCCAGCGAATCCTGTCCTTTGGTAGTTTTCAAACTTTGATGATGGCAACATTATTTACTTGTCAAACGAATTGTTACTTTGCTTATACTTGGTTTACAAGTTTTTGATACTTTACTTGACTATTTATTATTATTCTTTAATTTCAGTTACTTATCTGTTCTTTTGGATATTATACATTTATTCAAATGTGGTTGATTGCAATTACTTATTACAGGTGGCTTAAATACGGGTTTTGAATTATTTGAGTCTGATTGTGACTATGAAACAGAATAATAAAGTTTATTAATTAAGTATGTTTACTTTATACTCGAAATGAAGGCTTTTGCCCAGCAGTGGGAAACTGTATAGGCAGGCATGGTAAAAATATATTCAGTAGGTACCTACTTAACCCATCCAATGCTCTATGAATTTACGAACGCGCGTTTTTACTAATATGATATTCTTTTTTTCAACCAATCAACCAAGTCATGACTCATGAGGTATCGAACAATAAAATAAAAATAAAAACATCAAAGTATCAACTCCGTTAATTCGGTGTACAGTAAATGTGGCCACATTAAGATTTTTTAAATTTGCCGCGGTTTTCTTGGGACTTCTTTCACTGGCCAGACTCTAGGTACCTACTTAAACCCTTCCCGAATTTACGAAGGCACGTTTTTACTAATATAATATTCTGTTTTTCCACCAATCAACCAAGTCATGAGAGAAAATAGGTACTTATCGAAAAATAAATTAATAAAAACATAAAAGTATCAACTCTGTTAATTTGGTGTATAGTCAATGTGGCCACAATTAGATTTTTTAAATATGTCGCGCTTTTGAGATGACAGGACAGGACTCGCTGGCCAGACTCTAGTTACTACACCCGGTGGGCCCAAGATTCAGTTCATACACTGGGAGACCTAAAAAAAACAACTTCAGTAGTTCCAAATTCGTCAGTAGATGCGTAGGCCAGACATGAGTGAAGAAAAGTTGCCTGTCTAAATAATAACAACCGAAGAACAGTGGTCAACAGTGGTCGTGTAATGAACATACATGTGGAACGCGATACAAATATTACTGATAAGTACTAAGAAGACTTATTCGCGAAACGGTTAACGGACGGAATGACAGACAAGAACGTTGGTTGACACGCCGCGCACCGTGTTGCTCTATGGTAGACACACACGGCGCACACGGCTTATTGTTCTGAGCACACGGCAGCACACGGCAGACAGTCTATGGGCTGCGTTCAAGATCGGTCAAAAATTACTTACTCTACGACAACACAAATATAATTAAACAGTCAGGAAATAGAATTTAACTGAGGTAATGGAGGACTATTCTATGTTTTGTATGGTATATGTTTAACTATAGCTATAGGTAATAATCTAATTCATGATGAGATTGTTATCCAATTATAATGATGATTCATTCTGATCGTTGGTTATCGGAAGATGTCTTCTCCTAATTTCATCAGTCCTGATCTAAGTAAGTAGGTAGGTCTGGTCAAGCTATACAGACCAATTGTATGTACGATATGGAACTTTATGATAATAACAAACTCAGTTAGGAATTTCAAATCAAAGGTATTTATTTCTGTAGATATTTTAAAATACTTATTCCCAGAGCTAGAACACTTCACCCCCCCTTGCCACTTCACTACGTTGGACCACTGTGAGAGAAGAAGGGCGAAGAAACTCACACAGATTAATCTTTTGATCTCTTTTAAACATATTCATACATTATGTCTTACATCGAACAGATATAATTCCAAAGATTGTACACACTACAGCTCACTAAAAGGTTTGTGCCATTTGCACCATAATATACAACCGTATAATATGATTAAAATATAATACACTTATCTTATTTTTCGTGTCCTTTACAAGTCAATCTCCAGAACAACCTTCCACCAGAACATTTGCCACCAGACTGTCCCTCCAATGCTTCAAACAGCCCAAGGAGGAACCGTCTTGGCACGTAAAGTTCGCGCCAAAACATTTTGCCTGATCAAACACCAATAATAAAATAGTTAAAGCCCATAAGTATGACGCCTAGTATTTGAAACCATAATTTCTAATTAAAACGTTATTTTTAAGAACATCCTTATAATTTTAAGACTATGCTCATTTATTTCAACGTCAAAATCATACGTCACTTCCCGGCGCGATACCGCGCCTCCTCATGACAAATGACACAAGCTGAAATAAAATAGCTGAAGGCCATAAATACAATCTATGATTACCAGGTATGATCTCTCATTGATGTTTCATTTTTAGGACGTCTCTGTAATTTATAAAGGCTGTATCAAAAATACCTCGAGCAGTGGTATTTTTGATACGTCATTTCCCGAAACTGAGAATTAGGTGCTTGATCGAAACAAATGAAATCACGACAACAGAAATCTCTGAGGAAATGCATAATTAATTACAACATGGTTAATTAATTCAATATAATATCTAGTACCAAAGCATTTATATGCTAACACGGCCAGACTGACTGTACAATCGCTCTCGATGTACATGAGAAAGAAAAAAAAATACAAACAGCCACTTATTGGGGATAAGGTACATTATCAGACAATGACCTAATCAAGAAACTAATATCTACACAATAGAGGCACATACAATGCAACTACAAAAATTAAAAAAATACCACTGTATTCTGTGCCTCACTCTTTAGAAAGAGTCCGCAGCACCTGCCTGTACATTTGTCCAAGACTTGGTGCGTCACTCCCATCGAGTCCCTAGCACCCAAGCCAAGTCATGGTGCGTCACTCCCATCGAGTCCCTAGCACCCAAGCCAAATCATGGTGCGTCACTCCCATTGAGTCCCTAGCACCCAAGCCATGTACATCAAATCAAATAAAGTTTACTTCCAAAATAACAGATACATTATGAAATTATGTTTAAGGTCTCCACACTAGGTATGACCTGTGTCGTGGAGGCCTAGGTACAGATTTTATTTTATGTTGCTGAGAGTTGGAAACAACAAAACTAAACTGATCTAAAAGAACAATAGCTTAAGTAACTTAATTACTAGGGTGACAAACTACTATACATAAATAATACATTTGTCCAAGACACCCAAGCCGAGTCATGGTGCGTCACTCTCCAAAAGAGTCCATAGCACCTTCCAGTCAAAACTTGGTGCGTCACTCCTATAGAGTCCCTAGCACCCAAGCCGAGTCATAGTGCGTCACTCTTGAAAAAGAGTCCATAGCACCTTCCAGTCAAAACTTGGTGCGTCACTCCTATAGAGTCCCTAGCACCCAAGCCGAGTCATAGTGCGTCACTCTTGAAAAAGAGTCCATAGCACCTTCCAGTCAAAACTTGGTGCGTCACTCCTATAGAGTCCCTAGCACCCAAGCCGAGTCATAGTGCGTCACTCTATAAAAAGAGTCCATAGCACAAGTCTGGGCATTCAGGCCCGTCAGTCGGTTGTCAATTGTAAACTGTCAATTGTAAATTGTAAATTGTAAATTGTCACAGCTTGTATTTCGTGGACAAATCTATTTTCATCCTTTCACACCATCTGTGTATGTTATATTATAAAACCAAAAATGTAACAATTATTATAACTCTACTTCAAAGTTCGCAACCTCGAAGGAAATACCCACTTTAAGAGTTTACAGAATTGTTGCAACCTGTCACAGCTGCAATATGACGCGTCGTAACAGAACATACGATTATCCAAAGCAGACTTCAGTGACAAGATCACATCATTAGCCACTGCATTAAAATTTAACATAAATAAAACTTGATTCTAACCATTCGAACAAACAAAATTGATTAATTTGTAGCTAACAATTGGCTTCACTATATGTATATAGCTGCATCAACTATATTATCTATGGCATCTTCATTCACGGTTTACTTCACTCAATCGAGCCTAAGAAACACTACGTCTATTTGAATCCCGTCCTATCAACAATCGTTTATGGGAGAACTCAGTAGATTTTTGTATATATGTAAAACGCTTGAAAGAACACTATCTTTCTCTACTATAAATACCTAAGTACTTATCTATATATATATATATTCATTAAAAAGTGGGCACAGTGGTGCCTCAGCCACCCCGTATAGAAAAAGTTGTGACGCTATGTATGTATTATTATAACGACCGTGACTGTACTTTGCTGCCATGGAGGCAATCGGGACAATTTTTAAATAAGAAACTTTTAGCTTCTCGAAACAATGGAATGGAGACAAACGGGATCAACCCATCCTAGGTTTGCTCGAAGAGATCTCTTATTAGAGAAATGTGTCTGTATGCAGTTATTTTATGTAATAAAGTATAACTAGTCATCTGTGGATAGTGATATATATACCGATCAACCAGTCAACCCGCACTGAGCCAGCGTGGCGGAGTATGGCTCAATATTACTCGGATCCGAGTAAAGGCCTGTGCCCCTCGGTGGGGACATTAATGGGCTACATTTACTTTTTACTTTACTGTGGATAGTTGTAAAAATGGCCCGCGATTTGTAACCTTATTACTTTTTAATAAAAATCAAAACCTATGAAATGGAAACCATCAAATAAGGATGGCTACACAGTTGATAAGATAAGTATAAAATTATTGTGTTAAAACTTTCTTGAACCTTTTATAGATGGTTCGGCCAATCTGACGTATTAGCTTAGCACCGCAATCGCTATTTAACATGTCTGTGTTTGTGACAGTAACATGCCAGCTCGATTTTTGAAGTTCCGTGAATGATACCTTACAATTTCGCAATAATCTTATTTTTTTTTCTCTAGCGTATTCACAGTAAGTAAGTACTAGCAAAGTTTGAACTAGACAAAACTTTTCTTCATCGGGTCATCTACAAAGTCTTTTCTGAAGGCCACTCAGTTACGTTTGAACCACGATACGGGAGATCCCCGTAGGGCCTTACCGGCTTTGGCTGCTTGGCGAATGTCGCTCCAATTAAACTCGTTCCGAAGTGTCTCTATGCTGCAGCAACAGGGTTCAGCGGCTTTGGCTGCTTGGCGAATGTCGCTCCAATCAAACTCGTTCCGAAGTGTCTCTATGCTGCAGCAACAGGGTTCAGCTGAAAAAACAATACAATTATAATGGGCAATGAAAGATCGATCCCACTTCTGATGTCAGAAAATATAATTAAACAGTCAGGAAATAGAATTTAACTGAGGTAATGGAGGACTATTCTATGTTTTGTATGGTATATGTTTAACTATAGCTATAGGTAATAATCTAATTCATGATGAGATTGTTATCCAATTATAATGATGATTCATTCTGATCGTTGGTTATCGGAAGATGTCTTCTCCTAATTTCATCAGTCCTGATCTAAGTAAGTAGGTAGGTCTGGTCAAGCTATACAGACCAATTGTATGTACGATATGGAACTTTATGATAATAACAAACTCAGTTAGGAATTTCAAATCAAAGGTATTTATTTCTGTAGATATTTTAAAATACTTATGCCCAGAGCTAGAACACTTCACCCCCCCTTGCCACTTCACTACGTTGGACCACTGTGAGAGAAGAAGGGCGAAGAAACTCACACAGATTAATCTTTTGATCTCTTTTAAACATATTCATACATTATGTCTTACATCGAACAGATATAATTCCAAAGATTGTACACACTACAGCTCACTAAAAGGTTTGTGCCATTTGCACCATAATATACAACCGTATAATATGATTAAAATATAATACACTTATCTTATTTTTCGTGTCCTTTACAAGTCAATCTCCAGAACAACCTTCCACCAGAACATTTGCCACCAGACTGTCCCTCCAATGCTTCAAACAGCCCAAGGAGGAACCGTCTTGGCACGTAAAGTTCGCGCCAAAACATTTTGCCTGATCAAACACCAATAATAAAATAGTTAAAGCCCATAAGTATGACGCCTAGTATTTGAAACCATAATTTCTAATTAAAACGTTATTTTTAAGAACATCCTTATAATTTTAAGACTATGCTCATTTATTTCAACGTCAAAATCATACGTCACTTCCCGGCGCGATACCGCGCCTCCTCATGACAAATGACACAAGCTGAAATAAAATAGCTGAAGGCCATAAATACAATCTATGATTACCAGGTATGATCTCTCATTGATGTTTCATTTTTAGGACGTCTCTGTAATTTATAAAGGCTGTATCAAAAATACCTCGAGCAGTGGTATTTTTGATACGTCATTTCCCGAAACTGAGAATTAGGTGCTTGATCGAAACAAATGAAATCACGACAACAGAAATCTCTGAGGAAATGCATAATTAATTACAACATGGTTAATTAATTCAATATAATATCTAGTACCAAAGCATTTATATGCTAACAAATTCATGTCTATACAAAGACATCTGTCGGCAGCTTTCAGAACTATTATTAGCTGTCATGTCAGAAAATCGCCAGTTCTTTGACGTTTGCTTGCTCCTGAGGCTTGCTCATTGTTCTTTGACGTTCCATTCAACATAAAGTTTTATCAAAACAGAAAGTACCAAAAAAATCCAAACCATTATAATAGTGAACGGCACGTATATATCCGATTATTAAGATTTTGTCAAAGCAATAAAAATGATATTTTTTACAGGATTCATTCAACTTCACAATGATTTCCATAACGCGCGTTCCATTTTACATTTCTTACGTAACGCTTTGCGTAATGTCACTTTGACTTTTTGACTTAACATCAGGAAAGATTCTAATGTCGATCAAATTTTTTACAAAATGATATAAACAGTAATTTAGTACTAAATATTTCCATTCCCCTCTCATTAGAAAGTTCTAGATTTCATCTAACAGTGAAAATGAACGAGGCTGTAAGTAGAGATCGTTACGAAAACAGTGTAGATATAACCTAAGTGTCTTGGTTTTGACTTTGTTTGTTTTCTTCAGATTCTGAGTCGCAGTTGTTTCGAAATAGCTTATAGGCTGGTGAGGTCCCTCAGCAGCTCACCATGGGTCGCAGCGAGCCACTATGACGCCCTCGGTTTGACACCTAAAGCCACGCAAGCTGACATCAAATCAGCTTACTACAAACTGTCCATGCTCCATCATCCGGACAAAACTGGTGTGAGTGTTTCATAATCTTTGAGAGAGAAATGAGATAGAGCTCAGTGCCTTAGAGCAATAAAAAATATAGGGCATATAAAAAATGTAGTTATGTTTCCCAAACCAAACATGGCTTTAATTTAAAATTCCTTGTCTTTCAGGATGCAGAATCAGCCAGGAAATTTAGAGCATTAACAGAAGCTTATGAAGTGTTAGGAAATCTGCGACAAAAGAAATTGTATGACAAGGGGCTGCTTGTAGGAAGAGAAAATCGTTCAAGAGTGGAGTACCAACCTGAAACTGAACCCACAGATCCCTCAGAGAAATTCTACAAATCACGTATGAACCGACATATCATACCAACCATGGATGGAAGAACACCGATTTACGACTTTGATACATGGTTTGTATTTATACATGCCATACATACCATGTTAGTAACTAGATTCTTCTATAGAAGTCTGACACATTAACCTTTGGTAGGCATAAGACCGGATCCGTCCAATCCCCCACGGGTGCCTAAGGACAAATCCATAATTTGGAATTTATAGCTAAGAGTTACAGTATACAATTATTGTCAACTCCTGACAGACAGGGGGTACGAGTTTGGCGTATCAAAGGCTAATAAGGTCTGGTTTAAGCAAAGGTAAACTTTACTTTTCCTTGCTTCTGCATAGATTTTCCTACTTCTGCTTTCCAGAGCATAATAATAATGTGTCAGAAACCTAAAAATCTTTTTAACCTTTCCATATCTGAAGTTTAAATTAAGCTCTCTATTACAAATACTGATATTTAAAGTGATTTAATTATGTTATATTTAATTTCAAAATTATTACAGGTCTAAGAACCACTATGGAGAAGCTTTAGAAAAAGCAAGACACAACAAAGAAATACTCAGAAGAAAACGTGAGAAAATCAAGGATGCAGCCCAGGCTACCCGACAAGAGACGGTTGTGTACATACTGTTTGCTGTGGTTGGGACGGTCCTAATACTAGTATCGCAGGGCTACCCAGACTATGATAAAGTTGAAAACAGTAAAAGCGGAAAAAAACCAGACAAAAGTGATAGTAATGGTAAATAATATCTTATCATTTGAAATATCCCACTTCTTATTGTGTCAATGGTGTATGTTATTATGTCAAGTTATTCAAGTACAACTGATGCCCAAAGAACAACCAGTTCTCTGTACTGTGGCCTTGTGTAATAGCCAAGCAATGATGGGTAAAGATAATATCTATACTGTACATATTACATATAAATGCCAATACATAGTGGGTATGGAAAAATATGAGCAGATAGAAAGCCCAAAGTAGATCAAATTATAATCCAAGTCTAATACTTTCAGCCTAGATTTGGAAGTGGTCCAGCAAGATATGTTACTTTGTAAAAGGTGCTGCTGTTGGCATAGTTAGTTAAAATTTATTATTTATTAATGCTTAGTAGTAATAAAAAAATATGTAGTGCACAAGTAATGTAAATGAAGATTCAACTGTCTCCTCTCCCTTCAAAGTTCTGGATACTTTTGTAAATATTTGATGTGGAAGGTATGTACATATTTCATAAATTGGTTTGCCCCATTTTGCACAAGGTGATATTTTCAATACAAATTATGTAAATAGATGTACAAAATGTCTACGGGTGGGTAAAGTTTCCGAATACCTACCAATTTTGTTGAAAATAAAATATGTTTTTAAAGAAAATATATTTTTATTTGCTAGATAGTACTATTATGCAAGGTTATTTTATGTAATAATTATAATATATGTATTTATTATAGGGTTTGAATTGATGAAGAACTGATTAACTGATTTCATTCAAATTCCCTCTTGCTAATGTTCTATACCAAAAGGTAAAGATCTATCTGGCTTGTATCACCGGCCACAGCCACAAAACGCCCCTTCCGGCATATTTACTGTAGTTTTCATAAATTTTAAATTGATTCGCGCACACGTTTGACGCCGGTGGCCGCCACACGTCACTCGCGCGATTCCCCACCTTGAGTCCATTATGATACGGCACACATGTGTTAAAAAAAGTAGCAGCCACAGGTGGCAGACGCGCGCTTCAGTTTCCTTTGTGGCCGCTTCTAGCTTCTCGTGGCGGACTTTGTGGCTGTGGCCGGAAGCCCGGCGATACAAAGGTTTGCCTGAAATGAAACCATTAATACAATTATTTCAGCTGGAACAGGCCTTATCTCAGTGTTTCTGTTCAGAACAGTGTCAAACCAGCCAGGAAATTCCTATCTAGCTAGAACCTACTTATATTATCAAGCACCAACATCAAAAAGGGGACATTTTCAAAACAAAAAAAAAACTTCAAGCCTCTGCCAAACCATTAGTCATATGCATAAGTAGGTAAGAGGTATCGGATTCATAGATGATTGGGATTGAGAGGGGGGCGGGCAGTGAAAGCGATCACTAGCCTTATTTATATCTAAGAATTTCAATCGCAATTTTAAAACAAACCAATCCCAATCATGAAATAATCTCACAATATATGACCAGTAGGGTGTCTCACTTAAAACAGTTAGGATTAATGTCTAAACAAAACTAAATCATTTGTTCTAATGTGCACTAAAATATAAGATCATGACAACATACAGCACTTCACAATAATATGCCGCGCCACTCATAATTATTTTAATTCAACCGTATCCTGGTGCACTTTTATTCTGAAGATCTGTGTGTAAATCTCTGATTTATCATTAATTCATTAACAACTAATAAGATAGACAATGGCAGCTGGAACACATACTGGACTTTACCCTCAAAAGTGGCTTCCGTACATTCCTGGCATGGGCATGTTCAATGGCCCAGTCGGATATGGCATACCAGCTGTTGGCTGGGGCTGTCCATAACTCGGATAAGGCAGATATGGGTTTGACACACCATTACCAAATGGCCTCTGGCTTCCTGACCGGAGAAGTTCTCCCATTTTGTCAGCCTTGAACTTCCTCAGGTGCATGGACCTCCGGATGGGTTCAAAGTCTTCTAAGAATTTGTCCAGATCTATGGTGCCGTTGAGGAAGTCTTGGGCTATCTTCTCTGATTGCTCCTCAGACTCAGCGGCCTTTGTCTGAAGTAATGCTTGTGTTGTGTCTGGTGAGATGCCAGCTGACTTTGATTCTGAAATTTGTGTAAATATTGTATTGAAATTATTTGTCTGAACCCCTAGGATAGCTAAGGATAGCGCCAGGAGGCCGCAAAAGAAAAACATTCAAAATTTTAATTATGGTAAATAAAACTTTCAGACATCTTAATGGCGAAATATCAGGCATTTGTGTTGAGAAATTGTTTGTGAGAGCTGGAGGCTCAAATGTGTGCTATGCTGTTGCTGTTTGTTGGTGTCTTATTGAAAAAATACTTATTGATGCAACCAACACTCACTGTATTCATCAAGCAGCTCCTCTATCCGGCTGCACAGTTGCTCCCCCGACTCTGATTTCTCCTGCACCTCTGTCTTCAGATCAGCCAACTCTGGCTCCTTTGTCAGGTTGTACTCAGCAAGAGACCTATTACTGGCAATAATCATCTCTTTCTCTGTTTCCCAGTCTTTTACCTGAAATTTCAAAGATGACAACATGGCTGCATTTAGGGTTAACAAGAACTGTAGGGTAAGGGTCTCACAGACATGGGAAGAAGGTAAATACCAGAAATGATTATAATTTATAGTAATTATGTACTTTCAGTCCTGCATGGTCTTTCACTTCTCAAGTATACTGCAGCCAATACATATACTACACTTTTCGGTTGGTGATATTTCAATTTCTGTTTACTTTACCGTTGGGCCTTTATGGGGCCATTACATCCTCCGGAAGCCACTCGATGAATGCACAATGAAGTATTAAGTTGTTTTGAAGCGATGACTCATGTTTGTACAGTATTCACTTACTTTAGCTAAGCAGAAACTTAGAACATGCTACCTCGAGCGTAGACAATTATCATTTGATTTATGCCTGAATGCCAAACGCAAGAATATAGGGTCTTTGTTACCTGTTTCACATCTTTCAGAACATTATCAAATTTGGTATCATCGTTCAGGATTTCCTTCAGTTCGTCAGAATTTAGATGCGCCAATAAGCCCACAGCTGATGCATAATCGGGCTGAATCATGGTTAATCAGATTCAGGAGATATCACTTGTATTGTAAGGCAAAAGAAAACTTGTTTTCTTCAAATTATTTCTACGAAATCGACCAAAATAATTCTTCAAAATGTTGACTTTGACTTCGAATTGAATGAATGAAAAGATTGAAAAGAATTGAAATATCTTTTTTTTAATCAGGACGTCTAAGGTTCAGTCAGACTCAGACCTCGTCAGACAGAAGATCAAGATCTTTAAATGGTAGAAAAATGTCTTTCATTACTATTTCTACCATTGTAGGGAATTTCATTAATTTGTGTGATCGGATCGGTCACACCTTAGAAAAGGTAAACTGTCATTCATGTTCATTCATTTGTTGATAAATTATTTCTCATTCGGCAGCGCTGAGGAAAATTCTAAGGAAATCAATGGAAAGATGTTAAAATCTGTACGAAGTTCCGCCTATTGCTCAGATATGTCCTGAACCTGATGCCTTAATCAAAGCCCCCAGTGTTCTTCTCAGAAATGCTCTCCAACGAGACCATTTCTGGGTCAGAGTTAGCGCACGAGTTTTATGTGAATTTTATCGCTGATGTCGTGGATTACCTGACTAATTTCGCAGTGTACTTCAGTGTATGGGTGTGTGGGTACCTGTTGGTGTGCTGTGTGGTGTACAGACGTTATGCGAGGCGTCTGCCAACCAGGACTCGAGGTTCTCTCAAGGCGAAGAGGGTGTTGGTGGTAATAGCTCATCCAGATGACGAGTGTATGTTCTTTGGACCCTCGATATTCAGGTTGTGTGAGCAGGATGCTGAGGTGCACATACTTTGTCTGTCTAATGGTAAGAATTCTTTATTACAATTTTAATATATAGGTAGGTACCTATCTAATCTAGGTATAGTTATGAAAGAGACCTGGAGGGTTACTCCAAGCTTTGGTTCGAGTGTAGATAAGGGGGCGCCAAGGAAAAAAAACAACGAAGTAGGGGCTTCCGCCCCCTTATGTACACACTGACCCAAGCTTTTACAGAACAGATTAAATGAGATCCAATTCAAAGTAGGATCCTAAGATGACCACCTTAAAACAAGTTGCTTTTGAATTTGTAAGTGAGTGATTATAGTTGATCTAACGCTATACTTACTAGCTGCTGTTAAGTACAGGCCTCACAAATCCTCCTAATTTATGACTAACTCTAAACTCAAATGCTTCCAGGGAACTACGAAGGAAAGGGCCAAGTCCGACGCAAAGAGCTCTGGGAGGCTTGCAAAGTCCTTGGTGTTGAGGAGCATAATATTTGCCTGGTCGATGACACCAGGCTCAAGGACGACCCCAAGGCACAATGGCCGGTGACTGTAGTTGCAAAACTGATACTGCATCATTTAGAGTCACTAGACATAGACACTCTAGTTACGTTTGATAGAGGGGGTGTTTCATCACATAATAATCATGCAGCAGTTTTTTATGCTGTTGCTTATATTTTTGTTGAGAAGCTGATGCCGAAACGTGAGTATCAAAGTTATCATTGTCATACCAAGATAGGGCATTTATTCTAAAATTGTACTCAAAGAAACATGATTAACTTATCAGAAACTGAAACCACAGTGGTTGCTGTATAAACATAATTTGAAACCACCAAAAAACCTTTTATTGAACAAATAAGCTTGGTATAGTTTGTTATTTCATATTTTTTCAGGGTGCACAGTGTACACACTAGATTCTGTAAATATAGTGAGGAAGTATTGGGGATTCTTCGATCTCCCTCTCAGCTTCTTACTTTCTTCCAAAAGGTTTGTATGAACAAATGAAATAATTAAGGTTTTAGTTACAAAGAAAAAAGAGTAAACTGATAAAGCCAATCTTACTATCAGACTTCAATCTAAAGCTTAAAACACACCGAGAGGAAATATACCCCTTTTCTGGCGTTATTCTTTCAGTCGAGAGATTGTCATTCTCCTGGCCGAAAAGGAAAATAACCGGCCAAGTGCGAGTCGGACTCGCGCACGAAGGGTTCCGTGCCATTATCTATAAAAAACCGCAAAAAAAATGTATGGGAGCCCCCCCTAAATATTAATTTAATTTTAATTTAATTATTTATTTTTTAAGTAAATAATATACTCAATATATTGTGAACATTTTAAGCGTCTACCTGCTACCATTATCAATATCGAGCAAAAATGAGCAAAAAAATCATGTTTGTTGGATGGGAGCCCCCCTTAATATTAAATTTCTTTTGATTTTTAGTATTTGTTGTTATAGCGGCAACAGAAATACATCATCTGTGAAAATTTCAACTGTCTAGCTACCACGGTTCATGAGATACAGCCTGGTGACAGACGGACGGACGGACGGACGGACGGACGGACGGACGGACAGACGGACAGCGAAGTCTCAGTAATAGGGTCCCGTTTGGCACCCTTCGGGTACGGAACCCTAAAAAAGGACATTAAAATTAGGAAAAATTAAGTTCTCATCCCCTTGCATTGGTACCCACTGTCAAAGTCAAAGGACTCTTGTCCAGAAGCGACTGGGCCGGTTGATGATTGGGAATCATTTACCAGGATCCACCTACTGCGTCATTTCCCTACACCGATTTTCGTTCTTAAGTGCCATTCGTGTACTTATTTCTGCCATAGCGAAGGCGCAAAATTCCGGTTTTGGCTTGTCGACGCGACGGCGGCATCAAGCAAGACCTACCGCGCCGGCTACAAACAAACCTGCATTTTGCGTCCTCGCTATTGCCCTGCCCTACGGAATATGGCCCCTATTTGTGTGTATGACATGAAGTAGACATATTTATTTGAGTATCTTGCATGTTCACACATGTACCTAACAGCTGAACGATAAATTACAGATACTTCCTCCGCTGGACAGAAAGCCGTCGAGTGGTAACCGCCATGCAGCGCCACCGTTCCCAGATGGTGTGGTTCCGGCACCTCTACGTGTTCTTCTCTCGGTACATGGTCATCAACACACTCCGACGGATCAGTCTGGTCGATATTGAACTAGAGTTAGAGGTTGATGATTGAAGTTAGGAAGGGCTAGCTGTTGTATGCATTGTTTTGGTCCATTACTTGGGCTGTTGAGTTCAAATCACTTAGTGTTGTTACCTATTATATAGGGATATTAGGTTAGTGTGTGGCAGTTGTGGGTAACTGAAGATGCATCGTCGCCATAACTCGCGCGCAGAAGCTTTGCCGATGACTGGGTACTAGTACTAACTTCTATGAAATCATCGGCATACCTGGGGCCCAACTACGTAATGGAAAACACATGGCGAATAGCATATTGATTGCTCGGATTGCTCCGAAGGGCGCAAAATGCATATCGTGCATGCACAAACAAAATAGGCGCCGCGCCGCCGAAAAGCCTGACTTTGTGCCTTTGCATTTGGGAGCAATCGCTATGTGCAGCAAAAGCGCCTGTGTTGGACGTCACATGATCAGGGAACATGAACATAGTGAATTTATTTAGACGTCGTGGGCCATTGTAAAATCTGTTTTACCATAATAGAGAGAGGCGCGCGGTTATTTGACTTTTATAGTTTGATTAAAAGTGCAAAAATAATTATAGATTTATCTGAAAATGTTTAATTAATATTACTTTGTTATTTATAAATAATGCTTGTAAAATACTGCAAGCGCTTCGCAGATTTGCATTTATACTAGACAAGTGACGCTAGTGTGCTAGTCATAATTTATTGTTGGTAGGATTATTATGTATGTATGAGTATGAGAAAGTACATCTGGGGGCACGCACGGTAGTGCCCCCGCCAAGAAGAGCGCGAAGCACTGGGGCACTACCCACCTTTTCTCGTTTTGTTTTTCTACATTTGTAAATATAGGCTAGATTCTTTATGTGCGCGCATTTAGACTCCTGTAGATATAATGAGCCGTAATGTGTATTTACAGTTGAGCTTGTTAAAAGTGGTTTGACCTTTTGTTAACAAAAACAGATCAAAGTTTTTTGTATTTTATCGACTTCCATTATAAAGCTTTATATCATGGCTTCCAAAGTTATCAATTATTGTTAGGTTAGAGCCGTTAGAGGACTCATTTTATTACAAACTGGTACAGTCAGCAATATATTATACATGTGACATGACACGCAAGCTTCTCAACCGATCTGTTGGCGCGCTGTGACAGGTGAAACTAACGCTTGATGTGATGACCAATGTGAAATGAAAGGTCTGTGTTAACCTTTCGTTTAGTGTCTAAACACACTATGCCGAAGTTACGCGACCGAAGTTCCGCGGCTGATTTTACGTTCCGACGTATTCGGCTTATATGACACCATAAGTGCCGAACTTACCTAGTATTTACCTTACTTACCTAGTAGTTACGCCCGATCGAAGTTACGTTGTACGCTATAACGCAACGTAATTTCGGCATTATATGTCGTCAGTAATTCAAATCGGCGTAATCATGCCGAACTTTGGTCGCCCAACTTCGGCATAGTGTGTTTAGTTTCGTTATGTTGCGTAGAATTGGGCCCCCCCTGTAAACGTCACTTACGCGCCAAAAGATCGCTGGAAACCTGGGCCCGAATTCTACTGTTCACAAGCATACGACAAGCCTGGCACAAACTTAAATACGAGGTATTTGGTATTCTATTAAAACCGGAATCCAATTCACAAGCGCCAGTGTGAAGCCAGACCGTACTTCGTATTCTACTGTCCAGAACGTACTGGCGCCAGCGTAAGTACGTTTTGGACAGTAGAACGAGGTACGCTGGCGTCAAACTGGCGCTTGTGAATTGGATTCCAAGTAGAATTCGGGCCCTATAATATAATTTTGACACTTTCGCTATGTAGATATTTAGTTTATGACGGGTAGACGGTAGATCTATTTGAGTAGCTTGTGTGCTCATATAGCTCGTATGTCCGTTGCTGACTGTACTACATATTTAATTCTTTATAGTTATTGCCACTTTTGTTATAATAGCTTACATTGTTATGAAACATTGAGATCCATCTACTTTTTACTTTTGACAAATAAACGACCAAGTTCGAAATAGTTTTTCTAACTACAAAAAAACCATTCAAAACAGGTTAAATTATTTTTATTTCTGTTGGCATCAAAATATTTTAGTTCATTTTACAACAAATGTTTACGTTTACTTAATTAAGTAATACTTACACGTCATTGAGAGGACTCGACAAAACCTTTATTAGATAAATATTTAAAAATTGTCAATTTTAGCGCTCTTATACTTCAGCAACATTAGATACATACCATATGTATGTTCACTGACAAGTCTATATAATATTATATTCAAACACAGATATCTTAAAATTGTAGCGAAATTCAAATTGGAAGCTAACAGGGACATCAACAACCGTAATAATCTTCGAAACATTTAATTGTATACTTTAATAAAACGAGCATGCGTTGCGTATCCTGCGTCTACCGGTTGATACAGAAAATTAAATTAACGTGTCATAAAATGAAAAGAAAACTTTATGTGCATACTTTTATTTGGTAACTGCAACAAATAATTCAACAATTTTAAATATAAGCTGACATGTATTAGCGAAAGAAGTCAAGAAATATATTTAAACGACATTCTCCAATCATAGTATTTAAATACACGAGGCCGATTACTCAATAGTCTCCGAACAATCAAAGAAATCTCTAGAAAAATAGACTTTTTGCTCCAAAAAGAATGTTATTAGTAAAACATCTCTCAGATGTGTCTTTGCAAGGTTTTACGAACAAGGAGTGTTTTTAGATTAACTACGAGGTCCTATCTATAGACGGTCAAGTTACAGTAGTCATTGTATGCCTTAACAGACCGAAAGATATTAGATAGTTATTTATTTAATAAATTACAAGAACATTTTGTACAAAAATATTAAAAATAAACACCAAAGAAGCTCTAAGCGTTGCTAAAAGCGGGTAAGAAACAACTCTTTCATTTCTACTAATAAAAACAAGTGCCAAATATATATTACGCTGTATTTGCTGTAAAACTACAAACACAAGTAAAAAAACTTAAAAGTAAATAAAGTGCAATAAACCAAGCAAAAATATTTTTTAGGAAATCCTGTGAATTCAAAATGTACATCCATAAAAATACAATTCGCGTGAAGTTTGTACCGAATTGTACAAAAATCTTTAAAATCTTAAATGAAGGAACATAACCGACAAAGTTATCTCAAACGTGACGAGCGATATAGAAAATTAATAAAACAATTGTACTGTTAACATAATTAAGATTTAACATTTTTGGTATGCTGACTGGCGACCCTCGGTCGAATTAGAAAAGAGAGCACTACAATATTCAGAAATTACAAAGAAGCCAACCGATTCACATCCGTAACTTTAGACAATCTGGAATGTCACACAAAATATGAAAAAATACTGATTTGTCATTCATTACACCAAAAGAAAAAATACTAACAACAAAATACATACAGTCACATTATCCGAGGGATGTTGCATTATGAACCCAGGGGGATTAGAATAGACCATAATATTAAAACATCAATCACCAACCACAGGACCGTGTTAGTTCCATTCACCGTGCAACATCCCTGCGAGTGCAGCATCCTTCGTGCAGGCGCATGTCTCTAAGTTAAAACGTTTAAATATTATTGCACCGAAATCATTTGTTTCGTAGCGTCGAAGTCCTAAGCGACAGTCGGGTTAGCATCACAGATTATTTTGAAGTATTATTGTTGTAATTTCTTGCATTTTTCTCTCGCTATTTTTGGGTACTGAAAGCCAAATGAGGTGCTAACCCTGTGACCCTTACTAGCAGTACCGCAGAACGAGTAGTATTATAATAAAGACAACAACAGACATAACCGCTCGCTCTAAGCGAGACCTATGAACGACTAAGTGTTAAAACATAAATTCACCGCAGCATCAAAACGCAGTTCGGACAAATCACGAGTCTATTTCCCAACTTCGGGAATCACCTTGGATTTGTCAAATGCGTTGTAAAACTCCGATTAATTCGTGGCTGACTATGAAACAGTGAAATGCAATTCAAATTTACTGATATTTTCACAATTCAACGATGCGATAATCGCATATTCTTTATAACCATTATCTAAATATGTTAGGTAACGACAGCACTAACTGTTAACCACTGACTACATCGACTTATTAGTTACTTTATTATTTAAATACAAGTATCTAATCCACATTTCAAAACATTTCGCTAATGGTAAGTTTGGTGCGGCCGCATTTACACGTTGGTATTTTTATTACAGACTCGAGTGGGCCTCGCCACTTTGAATCTAACCGTGAATCTTTCAATACTTCATAGTTCTATGGGGGCATAAATTACACAATTCCGTTTTACAAGATGGCTGCCAGCAGCCATACTGGGCGACTACATCCACGATAGAACTGACAAAAAGCTTATTATATTCTGGCCGCTGAGAGAATGCGATCCTGACTCATGTATATGTCCCTGTCTGTCCCGCGCTACTTTTCACCTTTCAGTGGCCAGAGTATAGTATGTGAATATATGCCACTGGAGTACTAACATGCTTTTTGTGTCCGTACTTATGGCAGAAAGCAATTCTATCTAATGCTAGCTATAGTGGTCTGGGATTTGATAAAAAGCAGCTTCTGGGGCTATACTGCTAATGAGTTGTTACTATGGTTGTCAATAACTGGTTTGACAGTTTAAATGTAACGTTAAGAACGCATGCAAATGGATCAGATACAATTCATTCGTAACTACAATCACAATAATGTTAAAAGTAATATTACTCTTCAATCAGGTTATTCCAATACATCAATCGACTAATCCGAACTATGCGCACCGCATCTAAATGTTGTCTATTAAAAAATAATCCATAATTTCTTTGTATATTCCCCGCACCGGTAACAACCTATACCGCTACAATTTAAAACATGTTTAAGTTTATATCAACGAAGAGATAATTTATTCTATACTAGGACTTGGGTGGTCAAAATGACAGAAGTGGTCGATATCAGATGTTCATATTTATCTCACGAGGGCTTCACAAATGCGTGCATAAGAAAAGGAACGTATGTATGAATTTATGTCTCTCTAACGCACATGTGGCTCTGATTACGCAAGATTTAGCCTGCTCGTGTTTGATTAGTGTGCGGTACGACACAATGCATATGTACACACGCACGCAATGGCAACCTCCTTGAGATAGATGATAAACTAATATTTGTAGGCTGTCATTTGGATCCGTTTAGACCCGGACAGGCGCAACGAATGGCGCATCCACGAGACATTACAGACAAACTACGAGACAACTGACACTTTTCGGACACAACTACTATTTTCGGCAGATTTCCGTTCGGGAATAATGGCGAGACACGAAACCAGATTTTAGAGCAAGCAGTAGAAATTCTACCTCGATATACTGTTCTGAATCGGCACATAAAAGTGAAGCTACTTTTGTACACGAAGTGAGTGATCAGCTCGCTAGCTAGCTATAATCCCTGCTTGAAAAACTAGCCTCTAGATTTACGAATCGCCCGAAAGTCATTCACATTTTAACGGTATAAACAGTGAAACAGATTTAGAATGTTCGAATTCTAGCAGTCTAGCAGTTGTGTCCGTACCCCCGCGAATGCTCTCCAACACACCTCACACTCGTTACTCGTTCTCGGCGCGCATGCCGCGCACCTCCCCCTCCCGCCGCAGCCGCTCCAGCTCCTGCTTGGTTTGCTCCTCGATGGCGCGGATGTCCGCCATCGTCATGCCGTACCAGTCGTCCATCGAGCAGCACACTTGTCTGGAACGCGACGGATCAACTTATAGGTCAGGGAATCTTTCGTAAGTATAAACTTCATTCTCTCTCTCTTTGGCTGTCCCGGCTGAAGGACCAGAATCCAGAGCCGTAAAATAGAAAAAAAAAAACTTTGGCTGCACTATTTGTATCTGGCTGTCATCGTTGACATTAAAAAGGTTACATTTAAAAAAAGGAACAAATATAGTGAAATGCTGTTTCCAGCTATTTTTCATTAGGTAGTATTTAAACGCGCGACAAAAAAAAGTCTAACCTAACCTAACCAAAAAACTAACTGGGCGACTAAATTACTAACTGAGCGACAAGTCGCTGGGCGACTCGTCGCTCAGTCAGTAATTTAGTTGCTCAGTTAATTTTTTAGTAGATCGTTTTATTATATTCCTTTTTCATTTGTTTTTTTTTGTCAAAATTAGTAAATTTATTAAAATGAAGAAATTCTATCCGTCGTTAATGGACCTCATGCAGTGTAAGTAAGAGTAGTACAAAGTTGGTTTTAAGCGTTTTCAATCCGGGAATGTTGATGTCAAAGATGCACCTCGCTCTGCGCCCTATTACGGGTTTCATATAAAATGCGAAAAACTTTTTCCCGGACCTTATATTTGCTAAGCGCAAAATATTTGCCTTGAGCACCCAGCTGAACTAAACTGAGAACTGGTAATGTTACTTCACATCACAGAGCACTTCCTACGATTTTGAAGTCAGTTACAGACGCATTATAATAGTAAGTACCTAACGATAACGAGCAACAACACATTCACAACATTAATATCAAGTAAATGATGTGCTTCTTACCTATGGAAAATTGTGAACAGCCGCCGCTCTGATTTCTGAATGACATTTTCTACTTTGCTCTGAAATAAGAGAAAAATAATTATTGAAATCTTCAGTCTAAACATATCTGCAATCCGTACACTTAGTTAGTAAACAGTTGTAGCAAACATTGTAGACCTTGTTTCACATAGAAGTAAGGTTAGTAAATCTGCAATGATGTTCCACAAACATCTGAACGTACCAAATGCCAGATAGCAGAAGGCACTGCCTGGATGTGGTATATAGATATGTAGTTTTTAAAGCCGAATGAAGTGTGTCGGGCTTGGCCGAAATCCGAACTTTGCATTAATCCTGCTTATGCTAATGTATATTGGTGATCGATATAGCTTTACGACTACGACCACCAAGTAGTGTCATCAGCCAGGACCAAGCGCCATTCGAAACACGGAAAATAACAAGCAAACTACCAAAATCGACAAATTAGGGCGACGACACTGTCTGTCTGTCATACATTGCTTCTGGCCCCACACTAGGATACCCTGAGTCGTGGAAACCAGCAACGTCACACACACATCCAAGACCTGAGGATTAAAATAGTACCCAGGACCTGTCGCTTGGGAGGTAGAGCCACGAATCGCATCCGATCGTCGATAGATCGAATCAGTTCGATCGACGATCAAACTGACCGCGGAAAGACCAGCTTAAAAATACAGTAGAATGAACACGGTACCTGGAGCCCGAACCACTTGAACTCGGCCGTGACGAGCTTATAGCACGTCATCACCGGCTTCTGCGCGCTCTTCCAGTTGGGCCCAACCAGCGGGCCGCGGCCCGTCTTGTTCGACTTCCACTTGGTGGGGTCGGTCTCGGGCTTGTAGTCGGTGGTTGGGAGCGGGTCGTTGGCGATGTCGATGTTGACGACCTCGCGCAGCTTGAGCTTCTCGGGTGGCAGCTCGTGGACCTTTAATGGGGAATGGGGTCGTTAGTAACGAGATAAAGAATCCAAATCTAAAGCAGGCGCAGCGAAATGCACAAAGGCCCCGCTCGAGTGGGCTCGGTGCAGGCACCACTACCCCCTGATGATGAAGAAGAATCTAAACAATCGAATTCAGAGCACACGAAAGAAAATAGCAGAAGTCATCGGATTTAGATTGGATCTACATTTTGCGCCAAGATTCTTTAGCTGTGAGCGAGCTGACACTTTCTCTCCCTTTCTCTCTTACCCTACCTACCTTATGCGAGAATAGAGAACGCGGTATGATCTCTTGTTAGAAATAAGGTCGCCTTTGTACATGTTTTTAGCCGACTTCATTTTCTGTCTGTTTTGCGTAGTAAAATAAAGAAACTACCTACTATCACAGGGTGCTCATCCCATACAAATTAGAATTAGTAACCCTTTGTAAAAAAGAGATGGTGTGAGGAATAAGATTTTTACTTTAAACGCCATGGTTTCAGTTAACATACTTCTAGGTGGCTCTAATCTTAGAATAAATCCTAATATCCTAGCGTCATCTCGATGGTGCTGCACAAGCG
This sequence comes from Argyresthia albistria, assembly GCA_963457715.1. Lineage (NCBI taxonomy): Eukaryota > Metazoa > Arthropoda > Insecta > Lepidoptera > Argyresthiidae > Argyresthia > Argyresthia albistria. Next base: position 6,239,503 of record OY735274.1, on the reverse strand, counting down.
ACAATCGCCTCGAACTAAAGAAGATTCCGTAGCATCTCAGTTTACGACGGTGTCATATTTTGTTCTAGGTGGTCTATCTGTATTAGTATAAAATTATAGTATCTGTGCTACTATTGATGATTGGATTGAGATAAACTGAACTAAATACCAAACACTTTCCACATACGATTCGAAGTCATTGTCACCACTATACGGTACTACAAGATACTCGTGGACATTTCATTAACGACGAGTTTTTCCTTCACTTTGCCATAATTATAGGATTACTGGTCGAGCGGTGCGGTGATTACAAATGCGGTTATTGCATTTGACAAGCACGCGAAGATCTGTACACCAGAGGTATTATAGATTTTGCTTGCGCGTGGCTTTTGTTCGTTACATTATGTGTGAAGTTGCAATCTCGAATAGTTATCCGGTTTGGTATATGTACCGATACGTAAGTTAATAATATGGTAATGGGGCAAGGGCTTCATCTACAAGGATGCTGCTGAAAGCACTGCCGATATGTGAATTAGAAAATATAACTCACGCAACGCGATTTCATACACATGTCGGTTTACCCTAATGATAGGGAAGAAAACTGACAAATTAGTTCCACGCAGTCCATGAATTCGGCTATATGGTGGTCTGGGTGTCAAGTTTCTAAAGTTTCAAGCCATCGCCACGCCATCGATATAATACGGCTATACAATGGCTATTAGTTGCCATTCGTGTTAGTACACTGTTACATTCAATGGAATATCAACAGAATAACAACAGAATATCAACAGATCATCAACAGAATGGCTCTAGCAATGACACACAAACACAAACACACCCTCCACCACAGATTACTTTGCCACTTTCCTCTATAATTGATCGATCGATTGTCTTTGATTTTCGGCATACGTTGGAAGAAACGTATTGCTGCAGAATATCAATTTTGACAGCTACTGCCATGCCACAGCCACCGTGGAGCCATTAGCACACGGAAATTCCAATTTGCCACGCCAATGCTATTGAGAAGCCGATAGCGTCGAAGGCGGCCATTTTTGTTTACCAGACTACCGATTAAATTGTGTTATTTTCTGTATTTCTGAAGCAATTGCTACACCACTGGGCGGCTGTAGCGGTACGGGACTTGAGGCCCTGAACTAAATGACATCACAAAGTTAGTCGTTTCTAAAACCTAAGGTAAAATGACATAGTTAGCACTTTGGGTAAATCTTTCAGACAACTTGAATAAAGCCAGTAATAAGTTCATTTGAGCGCAGCTGCCTGCTTATGATTAAGCAACGTCGAGCGTACATAATGGTCTAACTAATCAGAGAAGCCTGTCATTGCTCGCGACTGGGGCATTCATTCATAAGCGATTCAATAGAAGCTGCCTCTGAGGTTTCCTATTATATTTGATAGAAAATAGACAACCTGGTGATTTTTCAATACTTAGATAATGAGACTTCACTTGACATCAGTAATTTGCAACCAATATCTATAGAATATGAGAGGTATATATGGCTCAATCTTACTGGTATATAACTGAGTAAAGCCCCTCAATTGAAACAATATAGAATATATTTTGGCAAAGAAAACCTCTGTAAAATTACACCATATGCAAGTGAAATTACAAAAGTCAAATAAAATATTGAACAATACCAATGAGAAACAAGCTAGCATCAGACGGAATAATAGGCGACATTAACCTACACCTGTTTATACAGATACAGATGTTCTGTCTCACGAAGGCAGGGACCGCCCGCCCGTGTTAGTTATACCGCACCTGTGCGTCTATGTACCTATGCGTTCAGTTCAGTGCGCGTGTGTGCGTAAGAACCACGTCAGAAGTGATGTATTTTTTCGTACACTTTATCTCAAACTCGTGGTTTGCTGTATGAAGTCTCCAGATATTATCGCGACTTCGTCTAGCGAAACTGAGGACTATGGCTCAATCTTACTCGTGTCCGGGTAAAGGCATGTGCCCCTCGGTGGGGAAAAGAATGGGCTATTTTTTACTTTTTACTTTACACTAGTGACAATTTATACATCAACCATCAGAAGACATATCCTAAACCGTCAATTGATATAAGCATACGGTATGCCTAACTGTAACACTCCCTAAATTAATGTAAGTCGGCAATCTAAAGACTGTTTGACACATTCGCTTATCACGCCTGAGCACCGTTATCGCTCGCTTATCTAAAGCAGTTATAATAGTTGCAAAAATCGATCTATAATGTCGATCATGTCCGGGTTCCGCAGTCTAAGGAAAATGCAAAGATACTCATACGTGTGAACTATACTGTCTTTTATTATGTCTAGAGGCTGGCTGCCAGTGCCACTAGTCTCGAGCATACTTTGACAACTCCATGTAAAGAACAGTGGGTAATTTTGTATGGGCCCTGAACCCATCTTTTTAGCAACTACCGGACTATACCATTAAAAAGGTCTTTCAAACTACATATTTTTATTGTATGAAGGTAACTTCGTACCTTGCGGGAGAAAAAAAGTATGATCAAATGTAGTATCCATGTGTCCAGTGAGCGACGGGTGGCTCTTAACCTATTTATGCTGTACTTAAAAAAAAAGTGGCAAACAACCTATGTGAATTATTTATGTGAATGCACGCATGCCTTGATATCGTCGGCCATCAGCTGTTAGTCAACTTTTATTATCTTTGCCGTGTAAACACAAAGGCGCCATATGTTATTGATAACCAAATATCTGAGGTTTTTAAAGGATCTATTACACTGCGCCCTAATCAGAGCCCTAATTAGGGATGCTCGTTATTACACTACACCTAATTAGGGTCCTAATTAGGGTCAGGCAGAAAGTGCACTCATTCAAGGCAATGTAATAGCCTTTTTAACTAATAATACAAAATGTAATGACTGCGAAAAATTCAATTCTGACTAAGCGACTAATCACTCAAATAGTTTTTCGGTTAGAATTTCAGAGCCGAAAATATTTCTCTCTACGTACCTATACTGATATAAGCCAAATCGACTAATAAAATCGATGTAAAACTTTTTATTAAAACTTTTTGTAAGGTGTGTCACTGCGTGACGAAGCTAATATTTCTGATTTATTTATTTAGTCGTATGGCTTAATTATAAGTACAGTCGTAAATTTTTCGATTCAGAGACGATTCGAATGACGCATTCGAACGAAATCAAGGGCATCTAGTATGCTCTTAGAAATACTAGAAAATATCTTGCCTTGAAATTAGTAAACTAATTAGATAAATTAATGGAACGGTGAAGGAAAACATTGTGAGGAAACTTTAAATTTCCATAATTGCGGCAAGGCTAGCCCCCTATCACGCAAAATAGAATATTGGATAACTGGCTTATGCCCGGTTTCCTGGGCGCTGATTAAAGTTAATAGGTTGGTTAAATCAGCTTCAGCCAATCACGAACCGCTATTATTCAAAATGACGGAACTTGATTGGCCGAAACTGATTTAACCAACCTGTTAACTTTAATCAGCGCCCAGGAAACTGGGTGTTAACGTCGCACAATAATGCCTCTGGCACCCCGTATGGGGAAAGGCGTGATGCTATGTTCCCATAAATTCTGCATACATTAGATGCATGACTGGATTTTGGTACGCTGAAATTACTCTCCTATAAAATATGGAAGCAGAATGTCCGGTGACAGATGGGCCAGAAAAATCCTAGAATGGGTGCCCAGAGCTGGACAAAGAAAGGCAGACCAAGAAAAAGATGGGAGGATATATATATATAGAGAAATGTGGACCAGACTGGAGAAGACGGGCGAGATAGAGACAGATGGAGGAAACTGGGGGAGGCCTACGCCAGAGAGGCCGACTTCCACGTCAACCAATTAATTTAATTTAATTTATCATAGTAAAAATAAGTTTAATCATTATAATAAAAACAAAAAAAAACAATAATACATATTAATTACCAACAATAAAATGTTAATACTAATAATTGTAAGAAATAACTAATTATACTAGTACTAAGTAAGGAATTACTAATGTGATGTGGTAGAATAAAGGCTATTTTTATTTTATTTTATTTTTATTTAAAATATGGAAGCGGTTAAGCATAAAGGCCCTTCCTACAATAAATAAACTCCCGTTCAACACCTGTTTAAAAACAAAAACGTATGGAATTTGACGTTTGTTTTGAGGTTAAACTACGTTTAATATTTTTTGTGGTAACAGGGTATGTCTTGCATACTTTTGGAAGTACGTCATAGTTCTGCAAATAAACACCTTATGCTCTCTACGCTATAGAGTTGAACTTACATTGGTTTGGTCGCCAACGTCGGGCACGTGTAGTGATTCTATGCAGATAACGAAGTTGTCCTTCATGTAGCCTGGGTTCTGAAAAGTGCATACAAACAGTTGTTTATTAACTGAGCCAGCGTGGTGGAATATGGCTCAGTCTTATTTGAATTGGCATCTTTACTTTTGCGACCATGTTTCTTGGGTCTATGGTCAGTTAAATGTCACCTTGTATAAAGTAGTGTTTTGATGAATTATTAAATTTTTATAAATCAGCATTGCAACCTTGGCCTTTGGCTGGACATGAATACTTCCTTATTAGATGGACTTTGCCAGTAAGTGGACAAGGTTGGCAAATACATGCATGATAAGCGGTTTGGTCAGACTGACATTGTCTTGGGTCCAGTTTGGTCAGACTGACATTGTCTTGGGTCCAGTTTAGACTAGTCAGTCAATACTACAGTATCGCCACAAGCCCACAACTGAGTTCAGGAAAAATACCTACATACAGCTTGTTTTGTCTACGATAAAGGACAATTTAGGGTGTTTTATAGTATCAATGGCTAGTTTTGAATTTTTGATGGTGTAGTCCCGTTGTCCCCATAGCCCGTGTCCGCATGATTTTTGGACAACGAAATTGAAATAAAATAATTAACTTTTCGCCGCACTCAGAGAGATTTAATCAACCATTAAGTCAGTTCCAAATTTGAATTTACATACAAAATCCTTTATTTAGTAATCCTTAATGAATCATTAAATGACTCTGGGTACGGCGGTTAGTCCCGTTGTACCCATCGCCTCTGTCCCCATTCAGTGAGGGTGCATCTGCCAACCCGCATGGGAAAAAGCGTGACGCTATATTAATATCATTTATTATTATTATTATTATCATACACGGTATGTAAGCCTAAGATTTTTTTAATTTGCTGCGATTAGCAATATTTTTCTTTGACAAGACTACGCGATATTATTTGAGATAAAAGGTTATTGACCCGCTAAGAAAATATATGCGATTTAGAGGGTCAATGGCCTTTTATCTCAAATAACTGGCATCGACTATAGTACTTTCTTACATGTAGGTGTGGAGTAGAGGGCTACAGACCGGGCGCGCTGCCAGCTCAAAGCTCTTGATTATGCAAAGTATTTTCTTCAGGAAATCACACCAGCATCACATTGAAGTCACACTACTTTCAGCAGCATTTTGCACAATAGAGGAGTATGGCTTAATCTTACTCGTGTCCGGGTAAAGGCCCCATTAATGGCCTACATATTATTTTTACGCGATTACCGTGAGCACAGTCCGACAGTAGGGGTACGCGTTCCACGCTTCCTCGTGCACCTCCAAGGAGCCCTTCGGCGCCAGCAGGCGTATAAACGCCGGCACCTTCGACGCAAGATGGTAGATCTTGTATGTGTACTGGCCGGAAGAGAATTTGCCACCTGCGGGACAGTTTACACGGGTATCAGAAAGGAGGATGCAAACTCTTTGTACAAGCATACAAGCACAGTGTAGTCCTCTACTCTAACTATACTACAGGGTGTAACAGAAGGGTGTAGTTATATTTTAGGGGGTTGTTAGGAAGACCATTCTGAGCAACTTTTACCATGAAACAAATTTGATCAGAGCAACTTTTTTTTTTCATTGCTCCATACATTTTGCTCCGGCCGGTCAGCTGATTTGTGCAGGAAAGAAAGTTGCTCAGAATGATGTCCCTAACAACCCCCTAAAATATGACTAACCTTTCTGTTACATCCTGTATACGTACTCTTTCTTGCGTCGCCATTGCCATTGCGTTTCTTTCTTTGAACGAGTTATACTGTGGTTTGAGTGATAAGAAGTTTCAAAGGAGCTGGTGAAGGTAAAGGAGTAAGGAAGGGAGGCAGGGAGTATTGCCAAGGTTTGTTGAAAATTTTCATGTAATTTTTAATTTTGGATTTCAATTTTGTTGCGGAAATATGTGTCATCTGAAAAAGGGCTTATATGGTCAGACTTATATGCCTCTATGGTCGGTTAAATAGCTTCAATAGTGTTAATGAAATAAATCACTTGCCACTGTCTGTCGTCCTATCAAACACAAACACTATTAACAATCTTCACACTCCGTCTTCGAGGGTCAACGTGAATGACGCGATTGTGTGAACGGCAATGAGGACTAATAAGGTTTAACAAGGCCCTTGCCCTGCCCCTGCACTGACATCTATTAGACAAGCCTCTAACTAACACGGTGCAACTGCAACTGCGTCGAGAAATTTCCGCTACCTTGCATTATTATCACAGATACTATAATATTATACTAATACAGATAGACCACCTAGAACAAAATATGACACCGGCGTAAACTACGGAAGCTTCTTTAGTTCGGGGCCATTATCGCTTGGTGCAGCACTGTTATTATTATGTAGAGTCTGGCTAGTCTAATTTGGACGAGTGCTTTTCTATAGCGGCCACACTGCTGTTTATATTCTCTTTGGTCATTGTGACATTGAAGTCACCGTCAAAGCATGAAAACCGTCATTCTGTAGGATACATCTGTAGGTAAACTAACAAAAAACAAAATCATTTATTTCACCTAAAAGTGTATGTAAATACATTAGAGTTGGGGAGATGCACTGACCAGTAACACTGTAGAAAGACAGATTTATTTTTTTGCCGGTAATATTACGTATATCCGGTGACATAAATATACGGTGTTACAAGCATAAGCATTTTTAAATTTGCCGCGCTTTGCGATGTTCAATTCTAATTAGCCAGATTCTATCTTTTGTGCATTAAAGTACAGTTTTTACGGAATCCAGCGATAATTTTACGTGACGTCGCCGTCGACTATGGCAACAACAGCAAAAATTTTATGCACTGTCTGAGTTCTTGCACTAATTCCTAATTTCATAGGATTAAATTGTTCGTGTGCTTGTTAGTTTTCTAATGGATATATTTCGTAACTGGCATCATTATTACTGTTTACATTATTGTTATTTTGATTGTGTGAATTACTTATGCTGTGAAACATCAACAAGTCAAAATAGATAAATGAATGCACAAATCTGGCCTCATTATTATTTGCATGCTAATAATATTATTAAAATCTGATAAGTACGTAGGTACCTAATTTCATAGGCAAATGAATCTTGAATTTTGAATAAATAAATATGTTATTGCAATAAAACCTCATCATGACCAAAGAAATAAAATCTATAAACGTGTTAGATGCTATGACCTAAAAAAAACATCCAATTGCTCAAGTACAGTTCTGTACTTTACTTGAGCAAGTATGTATTGGATGTTTTTTTTTATCCGGGCATATTGAGTTTAAGATCCCTAGTAATAATAGGTGAACAGTTAAGGCCTAAGTCTAGGTGTATTATTAGCTAGTAGAAATACCATTTCACTGGGTCAGTTTTAGCTATGTCAAGGTCACACTACCGCGAAGAGTGGTCTATTTAGAGAGCACTAGTCTACAAACTGCAAAGACTAGTAGAGACGAGGTGTGCCAAATAGGGACCAAGAGTGAGAGGTCTGTTCGCTGCCCCTGCCAACCCGGATCGGTAAAGGCGTGACCCTATGTTATGTGGTCCAATGGCTATTCTCTCTGCCATCTAGAAATTTCTATCGCAATATTTGTCAAACCTTTTGAAGGATGTCTGCTTCCTTCAAATTGACGATCTGATTGGTCGGGGCGCGGGCGCCATTATTGGTGTCCGTATACCAAGTGAAACAGAATCGTGCATGCTATGGTGTTCCGGAGGTGGATAGAGAATGTAGTCGCAACATGGGGAGGCAATTCTCTGGGAGAGGCAGTGGGTCACTAATGGCCTGATTATGGCGTGTTTTTTGGTTGTCTGTGAACAACACCTCTGTGACGTGTACAGAGCTGGCTACACCTGAACAAATAGTGTGAACAAACTGCTAACTGACCTGACGTCATCACCAAGTTTATCTAGTAGCATCACCAAGCGGTTGTCACTTCGAGTTTCTACTCTAACGGCCTGCAGTTAAGACACAAAGTGTCTCTGCAGATTAAATATAATATGCAGTGCATTCGCGCTTGGCTGATATAATCGATGAGTAATTTTATGTGTTTTTGAATAGTTACAAGATTGTTCCGTCTTTTAATACGTGTTCGTGATCTAATAGACGATAATTCGTCAACGGCCGATTTTTCAGTCATTAAATAACGTTTATTTGTGTGTTATCTGAGTAATTTTACATTTCACACACAGGTACTACACGAGTCCAAAAAGTTACCGACTGGTCACCTATTTGAGGATTGGAAAATCGCCTCTTAATCTGAATAAATAGAGTACGATTTCATAAATTACATGTGTATGTGTGGGTCCTAATCGTAAACTATAGTTTTGCCTTGGATAGTACCAATACTCATCAAGATAGTCTGTTCTCATCAAGATCCTAGACTGAAACGTTTGATAAAGGCTGTGCTCTGCCTCTAGGTGGCAATTAGCATCAGGGTCAGCAGACATCAATGAGGGGCGTTCCAAGGGCTGGGTTGGCTTACGCGTCCGTTTTCAACATTCTACCCTCAATCTGCAGATAGATAGGGTCAAGTTTGATAAGTTCAATAGCGCAACAGTCAAACTCTAGTAATGTGAAAATTATGGTGTGGTATTATGGTGGTTATTTATTATATTATACAGGGTATAACAGAAAGGTATAGTCATATTTTAGGGGGTTGTTAGGGACATAATTCTGAGCAACTTTAACTATGAAACCGATTTGATCAGAGCAACTTTAATTTTCACTTCTCTATACATATCAGCTGGCCGCCCGGCCCAAAATGTATGGAGCAATGAAAAATAAAGTTGCTCTGATCAAATCGGTTTCATAGTAAAAGTTGATCAGAATGGTCTCCCTAACAACCCCCTAAAATATGACTACACCCTTCTGTTACACATAGGTTATTGAAAATTGATGTAAGGGTACGAGTTCATTAATGGGAAGTAATCAAGCTTAGCACACATGCACATGACATCAATCGATTGGACTAGTGTGGAACGTGATTTATCTAACGCAAAAAGTATGTATGGTTCTGTGTGTATGTGGCATCGTAGACGGTTGGGCCGATTTCAACGCGGTTTTGTTTTATTGAAAGCTGATGTCCTTGGATAGGTTCTTGGATATGTTTCAGCAATAAAATGCGGATAAAAAGTATATTTTACAGCCTGGCAAGCAACTCAACACGTTGCAAATTGTGGACTAACCAACCTAGTATAGGTAGTACAAATTACACGGGAGGTTACCCTTTCGTTCCGGCAAACTTGCTAATTGAAGGATATTGTCCAATCAGCTGCTGCAAACTAGTGATTTGGCGATGGATGTCACCGTGAATTTGACCTTTTTGTTTCCGTATCACTTATAAGTACTTAATAATTTGGTATTGCTTGTCAGAACGCAATAAAAAACCTATGATTTACAAATACTGAATAATGACTGTTCACAAATTATCCCATTATTAATAATGTGTATGCTACTAATGAAATAAGTACACAATCATTACAGTATACTGTGAACCGTTAAAATATTAATGATGATTGTACTAATAGCTGATGTGATGATGACGTACAATCAAACTAAAAGTAAGTTCAAGTTCAATGGAACAATTACAGCCGCTATAAAATGGAATTAAATTAAATCTACAGCTGTTTACTAATGTTACGTAGTTTAAGTAAGTTTAAAAAATAAGTAAATAACAAACAATGAACAAACAAATATAAAAAAGAACTACGGTAAAGAGTGCATGTGAAATTCGTGGCCAAAAGACGCCTAGTCCGGAAACTCCGAAAACTTTTGCCAGAACTGCATGTGAAATACATTACGATTACCGCGAAAATACATAAATAATTAATTACATGGTCAGCGAAGAGGCGCGCGTATGAGGGGAGGGGAAACGTGGGAAAATATAGAACGAGCCCCCCATTCACAGCGGACCAATGAGAACATCAGCCACAGCGCCTGACAGGTGCCTATGATAGTGTCGCGGTGTGGGAGGGTGTTTCTGTGACGCCGTCGTCGTCGGTACGGGACGGGACTCAGACGGTCGGCTTAAGCGGGTTGCAGAGCGAAAGCTAAGCTAATTTAGTATGCTGACGCAGTTTTCTGGGTTCCGTACCCGAAGGGTGCCAAACGGGACCCTATTACTAAGCCTCCGCTGTCCCTCTGTCTGTCTGTCACCACCAGGCTGTATCTCATGAACCGTGATAGCTAGACAGTTGAAATTTTCACAGATGATGTATTTCTGTTGCCGTTATAACAACGAATAATAAAAAATAGATTATCATAAATATTAAAGGGGGCTCCTATACAACAGACATTATTTTATGCCGTTTTTATAGATAATGGTACGGAACCCTTCGTGCGCGAGTCCGACTCGCTCTTGGCCAGTTTTTCGTACTTGCGTGCAGACCGAAAGCTACGCAAACTCAGTTTAGCTGAGCTGGCGTCCACGTATGTGACGCAGTTTTTCATACTCGTGTGCAGAGAGACAGGAGTATGAGTAACAGCGAGCTATTCCAGCTGAGCTAATCTGAGACAGCTTACTTTTCGGTCTGCAAACCGCATTAGAGCTTGTGTATATAAACACCAAGAAAAATTGCCGGGTCTTTATCTATACCATTCTGCGGAGTTTTATCTGTCGGGCGCAGACAAAACATGCTTCTGTTCCCAGGGCCCGAATTCTACTGTTCACAAGCATACCACAAGCCTGGCACAAACTTGAATACGAGGCATTTGGTATTCTACTAAAACCGGAATCCAATTCATAAGCGCCAGCGTGACGCCAGCCTACTTCGTATTCTACTATCCAAAACGTACTCACGCTGGCGCCAGTTTGACGCCAGCGTACTTTGTTCTACTGTCCAAAGCGTTCTTACGCTGGCGCCAGTTTGACGCCAGCGCAAGTACGTTTTGGATAGTAGAATACGAAGTAGGCTGGCGTCACGCTGGCGCTTGTGAATTGGATTCCGGTTTTAGTAGAATACCAAATGCCTCGTATTCAAGTTTGTGCCAGGCTTGTGGTATGCTTGTGAACAGTAGACTTCGGGCCCTGGTCTCTTCACCAAATTCTTGTCGGGAACATGACCCGCCGAAACCTTGCATAGAGCCGGCGACTTTTCATCGTTTCACGAGCACCAAGCACGTTACCCCTCCCGCGCCGCACCCCTACCCAGGACCCTTAGTTAAGCGCTAGGTGTAGTATGCATCACCATTCTTTAAGCAGGTTGGGCAGACACTACAGTTTGTGGCCGTTTCTTTCGCCTGGCCCGCATTCGAGCATTCCGCATCCGTGCTCTGATTTTTTCGGTTTTCTGAAAGAGGGGATGGCTTATGGACTACTGGGAAGCTATTAAGCTACTGCCACAGCTATTGCTGATTGCCAAACGTCCGTAGACTTTGTTCCTCGTGTTTGCTTCATAGTAGTGGATAGGAAGGCATAGGAAGTAAGATTGTGGCTGGTAGTGGGAAATGGGTCTAGGATGTGGGATGTCCTGTGTCAAATAATACATTATACAGACGCTCTAACGGTGGTAGAGAACATCGTGAGGAAACCTTCATGGGCTACGGCGAAGGGATAGCCCTCTATCACGCAAATATGGAGAGTAGAATTACTGGCTTAAATACAAAATACTCGTTGTCACACCTCATAGGAAAAGGCGTGACGGTATGTTTGTTTTGTTTGTAAACACGTGGACAGATAAGGAGATAAACTCACCTATGTACGATTTTTAAGTTCAAACTTTTCCATGTTATTTGTGTCCAAATTATGAATATGTTAAGCTAGTCAAAACATCTCGACTTTTTCGACAAGGAGTGGCAAAGCACGTTTGGACAGAAACCATATTTCGGGTGGCAGGGGGCTATTAATACCATTGTCGCAGTTACAGGTATTTACAAAACAGTAATTTCGCTACTTTTAAACCTACATGTCATGCTGATAGTGGCTGTCATTCATAATAACTCCTCCTCTACGGCCTTTCGCACGCTACTCCCGTCGAAAGTGACTCGAGTCTGATACGCGAATCGCCGCCATACAATCTCGATGGGTCGAAACATTCCACGTCATGCCCCGTGAGCGAACAACAAACAAAATTGTATGAAGAGTGCCTTGGGGGCGTCCATTAATTACGCTAGGGGTTTTCGGGGATTTACTGACCCCCTCCTCTCCCCCTGGTGAGATTTTGTGAGATTTACTCAGCCCCCTCCCCCATCCCACAATCTCACTTGAGTTTTTGAAAAATGTGTATCTATTGTAAAGACGTTGGATTAATTTAAAAAAAGAAAAAAGTTTATTATGATTATATTTTCGTGGAGGATCATGTTTAACTTAATAGAACCCATTTTTTTGCCATTTCACTCTGTTTGTTGAGAAAATTACTATTTCGTGATATTTGCCGAGACCGCCCAACGTGAGATAAGATGAGATTCTGCTCGACCCCCGCCCCCCATGAACGCCTCACGTAATTAATGGACGCTCCCCTTCGAGTAGTCCAGTGTGCGGAAGGCCCCATAGCATGCCAGCCCCCGCGGTGGTTCGCGACGCGAGAGAGTGAAGGACAGAGCTCGCACCTTACATGTGTATCTATCCCTCACCTTCCGCCACATAACCTCCGCCGCACTCAGCATCCTACGGGTGCAGGGATTCAGTCGTGAGTGTATTGGGCGTCACATTCACTCACCAAGTAACGGGAAGTCCTTGAAGGGCTCATTCTTTATGACCTCTATGCCTTCACCGCCCCCGGTCTCATTTTTTGAGACCTCCGCCACACAGTACAACTGTGCGACTTGGTACTGAAAAGAGGATAAAGGTTAACCAACGAAAAGTAAACAGTGTACAGTAAAAAAAATATTAAAATAAAACAGAATCGTTTTTTTTTCATTTCAGTGATAAGTTGAAGCATTATATACAAAATGGCTTGACATTCCAGCAGATATAAAGACAATTTTGTGCAAAATAATTGAAACAAAAAGTAAACTTTAGAAAAAACCGACTTCCACAAACCCTATTTGATTAGATTGAGTTTAATACTAACTGTAACCCCTTATCCCCCCCCTCCCTTGGGGAATTAATTTTGCCAAATGCTATATCAGTGCTACCCCACGCGACTAAGGAACCCCTGTACAAAGTTTCATGGCTCTAGGTCCACCGGTTTAGGCTATGCGTTGCCTGCCCGTCAGCCACGCATTGTATTTGTACCTAGTATTGAGCAGATCTGGTGGCCATATGTGGTCTTCATCAGCAGTTCCGCATCACAATATTATGCTTACCATGTGCATTTGCACGAGTTATTATGAAAAACACAAAAATCACTATAGGTCTGCCTATAATATTTGAAGAGTTCTCTCGATTTCTCCAGGATCCCATCATCAGATCCTGACCTGGTGTCAATGGGACCACCCTTGAGGTATTACCTATACGCCGAAAAAAGATTTGTTCAAATCGGTTCATAATTGGCGGAGCAATCGCGTAACAAACATAGAAAAAAAAAAAAAAACATACGGGTTCTCACCTCCTCCTTTTTTTGAAGTCGGTTGAAAAAGACAGCATTTGATGGCACTTTTACATGACATCATTCTGTTGTTATTTCATAGAACTCAGGAACAAAAGTTCCATTTTGACAGTTCATAAAAAGTATCTATTTTGACTTGACAGGCCACACAATTTGTAAAATCACTATCTTATACATTATTATCATGGCTTGATTGTAGATGATGATGACTATAATCTAGAGACATCTTTATTATTATTGTGTTGTTGTTGATAAAGGATGACACATACAATACAATTCATAATTAAATTATGGTGACAATTATTATTTAAGATGTGTGATATGTATGCCAAGATTTTAGTATGTAGAGGTCTGTAGTCTCTGCCCCTTTTCCGAGTAAACGGCGTACGGGTAAATGTATGTGTGTGTTTGTCATGCATGCATATATGGATCATGCATGACCATGACATACTGAATTACTGATTTTCATAGGAAAGTCCATTTTAGCAAGGAATAGTAAAATAATCCATTAATTCAAGGTGATACCTATGCAACTTCCTCCTGACTTGTTTTTGTCTCAAATTAATATCAAAATCAAGGTATTAAAATGTATTTAATTTAAGAAGTTAAAGAACTTTTATTAGATGATTTTATCCAGGAAATAGATAAGGTGAAACTAAGTTTTTATTGCACAGAGAATGTGTGTGTTTTAAATACAATGAAATATGAAACAAAACATCGGTTTTTTTGTATGACATAATAAGAACCAAAACATATACAGAAAATAAGGTCATGTTAATAGAAAAATGCATACATTGTAAATTTTTAGGCCAAGGAGATAAATATGCTGAAAACGGCTTTTTATATGCTTTGATCATGTTATTTATAACTAGTTTAACATGTTTGATGTTACATTATCAAGGTCACTGTATTTTTTCTGAGTAGGTATATGCTGATTTACTGATTGGAACCAATAGATGCTTTGCTATAAGAGAACATAATTCATAATTCTGATGTAACCTTGTGAATTTAGCCAAAAACCTCTGTCTTAGAAAACAAAATTAAATTAGTAACTTTTCCCAAAATGCTGAGATGTGACACTCCCATAGTCCACTACTAATGTATTGTTATGCAAGTTGTTATCATCTGCAAGTGAAGCATGTCTTAAAATGAATAGAATAACTACCTATGCTATCTTATCCATTTATGTAAGTAGTCGGTAGGTAAAACAATTATAATGGATCATTAAATATTTTATTTCAATCAGATTATGGCAATGAAAGTTTTTACCCCAGGTAACTTACTTATTGTCGTTTTAAGGGTTCCGTAGAGAAACAAGGAACCCTTATAGTTTGGTCAAGTCTGTCTGTCCGTCTGTCCGTCCGTCCATATGTCACAGCAACTTTATTCTAGAACTATTAGGACTACACAGTTGAAACTTGGTACGTAGATGTATTCTATGAACCGCTTTACGATTTTTATACAAAGACTGAAAAAAATAAAAAAAGGGGGGCTCCCCATACATGAAACCGAAAACAGATAAAAAAAATCATCAAACCTACATGTGTGGGGTGTCTATAGATAGGTCTTCAAAAATGAAGTGGAGGTTTCTTAAACCATTTTTTCTCAAAGTCAATCTTTAAAAAGACAGACCCATCCAAAGTGGAAAAAATTGTCCCCCCCCCCTCTAACTTTGGTTTGAACAAAATATAATGAGCAGTTTTTAAGATATCAAACATTTACCTATTAAAAACCGCAAAGATAACTTTGTCATTCATTGAATACAAACACTATGAAAAGCTTTGACCATTCCAAGATTAAATTTGTTGCTCCTTTGTTTGTAATAGTTTTCCTACTTTAGTTTTTGGAGATTTTAATGAAGAATTTTTAAAAGACAATAGTTTAATATCATTCATGCAAAACGCTGGATACCGTATGATATTGCCTCCTGGTTCTACCACGCGAGGAGGTACTCAAATTGATAATGTTTTTGGAAATATTTCTTGTGAAGCTGGAATATATAATTCTTTGTTTAGCAATCACAAACCTATATGGGCTCGTATATAGAGTTAATTATTAAAACTTGTAAATATATTTATTTAATAAGGTTAAATATATCTAATTGTGATCGATTAAGTTACAACACAAACATCCAGTCATATAATACTTGCTACTACAGAACCCTTCATGGGCGAGTCCGACTCACACTTGGCCACTTTTTTACATACAAAATCTAATATTTCAAACCATTAATAAAGTTATTTACTACAAGGGCAAATGACTATAGGGAAAACTTAAGCCTTTGTTTTACATTACTACTATTTTACATGCCATGGTTAATCTACAGCACTTGATGGCAAATACACAATAATATAAGACATGTCTGTCTGGCTGTGGTGCTGAGCAAACCCACAAGACTATAGGCAAATTGGGAGCTTTCCATATGAAGTTTTTCCCAATGGATTGAACAAATCATATTTGCACTTACCTCTTCTACTGTTAGGGGGAGTGTAACTCGGCTGAAAAAAAAAGTAAAGTTATTTCAAAGATTCACCTCTTCAGGAAAAAATTATGTTATGATACTCTTGAAACACCAGTGTATATCTCAATCAAAATGTATCAGATCAGGAGCCCTATTTTTGAAATCGCTCGTGTGATATAATCGCTCGTATGACTTGCGCAACGAGTGGTTCTGACCAATCGTTGCAGAGCGAATTGAATATAACGAACGAAAATCATTCGTTTTTTAAAATTATATCACACGAGCGATTTCAAAAATAGGGCTCCAGATCACTAACTCAGATCTAATAGTAATGATGCAGGAACGTATTGGAAAAGGTTTATATGCCCTTCAATTCAAACATAAACCTTGATTTGCCAGTGTCATATTTTCTATGTTCACAGCGATACAGGGGTTTTCAGACTTGCAACATCAACGTGGAATTACAAGACAACTAAAGGATTACGAGGCGGTAACTGAACACAGCTGTTGGAGGTTTGTTCAGCCAGGATTCATAAAAATCGATGTACCTATAATCACAACCGGAGTTAAAACATAACCTTGACAGTGATACTCACTATTCTTTGATAAGCATTGTGTCTAATTTATTTATTTCACTTATATGCACATCAGAGTCCACACAACCACTTAAAAATGGACTTATCACAGTACTATACTTGAGCGATGGCCCGATTATTGTAATTTTTTACGCGAGCAAATTATGACAAGGCGCATGCTTCATGACGCAACGGATGTTACGTCGTGGTACGTCAACGCGATTAAATAACGTTCCGATTCATCGATTGCTTTTAAAATTTAATTAATGGTGACGTTCATGCTTGCAACAAAATTATTTTATACATACACACACATCCTTTGTAATAATAAATACTGTATCTGCGAGATTTGACTCATTTTATAAATATTATAAGAACAAAAGCTTGCGTAGTCCAGAACGGTTTGACATATGCCGGAAATGCAACGCTTCTTTACACTCACAATAAATTGTGACATATAGTTGTAGTTGTAGCATAACATAACAAATCGTCACGCGCCGTACGTATCCCATACGGGGTGGCAGAGGCACCACTGTGCCCACTTTCAACCAGTGATTCAATACTTACTCCATTTTGCGTGACAAGGGGCTAGCCCATCGCCGCAGCTATGGAGCAATGAAGGTTTCCTCACGATGTTTTCCATCACCGTTAGAGTGTCCGTATAACGTACTTGGCTCGATTTCACGATTTTTATGTCACACGAATGACATTAATTCATGAGCATGACGCGTCATTCGTATGAGTGACCTGAAATCAACCTACTTAAGATAAATGAATAAATTACTTATCTCATTAGTACTTGGTCAACACCAGGATTCGAACCTGCACCTCTTACGTGACGTGAGAGGCAAGCATAAAACCAGATAAAACCCACAATAATTTCTTGCCACAGATAAAAATTAATGAAGTGCCAAAAGGCAAAACACTCAGAACAATAACTATTGTTCTGAGGCAAAACATCAGATCAAAAATAGGATTAGAAACTATTATGTACCTATACCTTTATTGTTATTTAATGAGGTCACACGTTTTGTAAAATATACACTCTGATGGAATGATGGAATGGATCGCTAACGAAATGTTATTTATCAATGTTGCCTGATAGAATAATTAAGTCTACGTTGTAGTTTTTTGTAATTTTATATTTTCTTATACATACCTATTTCTTTATTTTTTATTTTATGAGCCTGTAATATCCCACTGCTGGGCAAAGGCCTCTCTCCCCCTCTTCCACTCCTATAAGTTATTTGTTTTCTCAAAAACCGCATCTCTGCACGTCACACACGCACGCACCCTTTCTAACACTAGTTGTAAAAACATGTAAAAATGATGTAGAGTCTAGCCAGTGAATCCTGTCCTTTGGTAGTTTTCAAACTTTGATGATGGCAACATTACTTGTCAAACGAATTGTTACTTTGTTTATACTTGGCTTACAAAATTTTGATACCTTACTTGACTATTTATTATTATTCTTTAATTTCAGTTACTATTTTGTTCTTTTGGATACTATACATTTATTTAAATGTGGTTGATTGCAATTATTCATAATTGTTTCCATGTGACTTAAATACGGGTTTTAAGATAAGATAATGGTTTATTTAACGGAAGAATACAGAGTTTCACTTATTAATTAGGTACGTATTTGCTAAGCAATTGCATAGATTACCGGCGGCCCTCACACTAGGTTAGACCTGTATCGTGAGGCCCAGTTCTTTGACATAAGAATCACAACTTAGGTTTTACTTACGGCAAGAGGTGTTTTGAATTATTTGAGTCTGATTGTGACTATCAAACAGAATAATAAAGTTTATTAATTAAGTATGTTTACTTTATACTCGAAATGAAGGCTTTTGCCCAGCAGTGGGAAACTGTATAGGCATGGTAAAAAATATATTCAGTAGGTTAGGTACCTACTTAACCCATCCCATGCTCTATGAATTTACAAACGCGCGTTTTTACTAATATGATATTCTCTTTTTCAACCAATCAACCAAGTCATGAGAGTAAATAAGTATCGAACAATAAAATAAAAACATCCAAGTATCAACTCCGTTAATTCGGTGTACCGTAAATGTGGCCACATTATGATTTTTTAAATTTGCGGCGGTTTTCTTTGGACTTCTTTCACTAGCCAGACTCTAGTACATACATACATAATAGAAGCTTTTCACCGCGGTTTTTATTTACTACCAATTTTGTTTCTTCTTGTAAAACTGGCAACAATATCAAAACGTCACAGTGACATTTCTGCTTTTGGTTTGTTCGAGGTGTTCGTTGTTCGTTCGTTTGTATTTTTGGAAGTTCTTCTCTGTTTTTTCGATTTTTAGGAACGACGTTTTTTTTAAATAGTGTCCTGAAATGTTGTAAAAGACTCAGGTAAAAGAAATAAACAACAAGCGACACATTTTCGCGTCAATCATTTTTGCAAGCGGTCATCACTGCCGATAAAATGAGTTTAGTAAGCAAGAAGTGCGAATCGATACTGCTAACAGAATCCAGTAAGGACGACCTAATTTCCAATGAAATAACACCTGAGGATGTTTTACGCCTGGATCGGATCACTGATACCTACCTCTGCAGCCCTGACGCTAACGTATACGACATAGACTTTACTAGGTAAGCTAAACCTATTTTATGTAGGAATTTAGACCAAGTAAGTTATTCTATTCTATTTTAGTTTATGGCACTTTGTAGGGAAGGACTTTAGTTCCTGACCTACTGAAATTGACCTTGGGAGGGGGGAAGGGGGGAGGGGGGAGGTGGGGGGATGCCTCCCCTACTACTACCCCCGAACGGAACTGTATAGTTTCTGAGTTATGATTTTTTTAATTTTTGGAGGTTACATAATATAAGGACTTTAGATCCTGACCTACTGACCTTGACCTTGAGGGGGAGAGGGGGGGAAGGGGGAGGGGGGCAGATGCCTCCCCTACTTCTCCCCCCCCGCGGAAGTGCCTAATTGCTGAGATATGATTTTTTAAAGTTTTGAGTTTTGAAGTTTTTTTGCATTGTTGGGCGGGGGAGTTGGAGGGGATGAGGGGTTGGAGGGGGGATTGCCAGAAGTAGGGGGTCGCCTCGCTCCGCTCCGCTTCGCTCCGGCTCCCGGTTCTGCTTATAAGTGTGTACCTAACAAACCTATCTTTAGTTTTCAAACAGGAAGTAACCTATAATTGATCCAATCGGATTCAAAATAGCCGCCCAACCAACAAAAACTCGGACAGACAACACCACAAATGCACTCCGTTTCAGAAAAATTACTTTTAATTTATCAAAAGTGATATTTTACGTTTAAAATAGATTCATCTTTTCAAATATGCATACAACGAAACGTAACTAATGTATTTTGACCACAGACCATAGATTTTGACATATTTTTTGCGTTTTGTTACATAATTTTACAATATTTTCAGATTTTCAAAAAATCATATCTTAGAAACTACTAATTTCCGTTACCTGAAACTTTCAGGAAGATGATTAAATGACCCCAACTATACGCTAAAAAAGTTTTGACAGCCTAGTCAATAGGTCAGGAACTAAAGTTGAGCCCTTTGTAGCCTATCGACAAATTCTGCCAGTGTCAGGTGTAAGAGCCAACTTCAACTATAGGCACCCTCAACACAGGTTGGGCCTAATGTGAGGGTCACGGAACAATTCCCAGTTTGTATGACTGTACTACTACTTTTTAGGGTTGGAGTATAGAGAAACAAGTGGTTGGTGTGTACATAAGGGGGCGGAAGCCCCTACATGAGATTTTTATGAAAATTTTCACTTTTTGAGGCCTACACACCAAACAAGTTTCTGTCTGTTCATCTTTCCGTGCGTCCGTCTGTCCGTCCATCCGTCCGTCCGTTCGTCGGTCCATCCATCTGTCTGTATGCTACAGCAACTGTATTCCGAAACTATTAGGACTAGTCTACCTACACAGTTCAAACTTGGTATACCTCGCATTGTAAAAAGAATGCTGAAAGCGAAGTGTTCGCGCATGGGTACACTCGCGCACAAAAGTACTATTCAGTCCTCGGCGCGCTCTGTAGCTGACCGGTCGCCCGCACGCCACCACATCTGCCTTTCTTTACCTTTTTACCTTACTAATCAGTTTTATTTGCTTAAGCTTTAGCGTGACCTACTCGATATGTACGACAACCTCTGTGGCGTAGCGGTTGCGCATCTGCCTACCATGCGAGAGGTAATGGGTTCGAATCCCGGCTGGGGACAAAAAAACCCAGGTCTTGGATGTTTACATGTTTGTGATGTTGCTTTTTCTGGTTCCCATGATACAGGGTATCCTAGTGTGGGGCCAGAAACAATGTATGTGCCTGTATGGAAATGTAAATTTATGTAAAAATGGATGTAGATATATAATTTACTGAGAAGCAATGGCTAATCAGAACATTATCAATGAGTTCCTAACTTTCATACAAAATAGTACAACATACTAATAATAATAATGTATTAGGTTGACTGTAGACTCAGTACATTTTGTTGCCTCGGCGGTCGTTCTCATCCATTGCCCATTATTATGAGCCTCTCTCTTCATAAAACAATATGTCATAAATATTTTTTCTCACTTCTGTGTGCCATTTCATAACTAAACACTTTTGTGCGCGATGATATTTGAGAGCTGAGCGAGACGTGGACACAGCGCGGGAAAGAAAGGACGACTGATGAACTGACGAACCAATAGCGCGCCCGCGCCGGGATGTATGCGGGCGCGTGACCCGCCCGCCCCGCGCCACACTTCATACCACCTAAACAGACCTTTAAGGGCCCCCGCGCACTAGGCAGCCTGGCTGCGCAGCCAGGCTGCGGCAGCCAGAATATTTGCGCAGCCAGTTATAACAGCCAATCAACGACTAGTCTAGATCCTTCCGTCGAGCAATATGGCAAAATATGTCTGGCTGCTACAACTAGTGCGCGGAGACTGACCGCAGCCACATACATTCGCCTACACACGTTCTGGCTGCGCGCAGCCAGCTGGCTGCCGTGCATATAGGCGCGTTTCATTGGCTGCCGCAGCCGAGATTTCGTGGCTGCCTAGTGCGTGGGCTCCCATACAACGTCATATGTTTGACTGGCTGCCGCAGCCTGGCTGCGCAGCCAAGGCTGCCTAGTGCGCGGGGGCCCTAAATCGCCTGCAGCGCACTTCGCCGCTAGCGTTCTTTTTACAACGCGCGATCTATATGTAGATATATTATGTGAACCACATTATGATTTTCATACAATAAATAAAAAAATAAAAATTAGGGGGCGCTCCCCATACATGGAAGTGAAACAATTTTTTTTTCATAACTTTGACATAATTTCTTTATTGCACATAAACAGTTACATAGGATAGGACAATAAAAAACATAGAAAAACTGTACAAAGGTGAGCTTATCTCTAATAAGAGATCTCTACCAAATGTTTTATCTATCTATCTTATGTAGAAGAATTGGGTATTTTTTTTGAGAAATATTTAAATAATCATATATATATCTCAACCACTACGCAACTTAGGAAAGAATTTCAAGCAGAAATGTGTTTGATGTAAGCCACATTTTTTTTTGTCGCGCCATACTCCAAACACCCTGTATAAGTACTTCCACTGAGAAAGAGTTTTTTTGAATGCAGCCCGATCCGCTCAGCTCGCTGTTTCCGCTTCCGCTCATTCTCTTTTTTAGTGGAAGGCTGGCATAATCCATTACCCCAGCTTTGAGGTAACATGAATAATAAGTTTTTTTTATTAGGTTTAAGATTCGTGATCTGGAGAGTGGGACAGTGCTATTTGAGATAGCGAAGCCCCCAACGGACTTTGGTGTTGACAATGAGACTGCTGAAGATGCTGCTGAGGAGCCGCTTGACCCGAATGCTGGACGATTTGTCAGATACCAGTTCACACCCCAGTTCCTGAAGCTAAAGACTGTTGGTGCCACGTAAGTTTATTTGTTAATACTACCAAACAACGAACGAAGTGGTAGATCACCAATGAGATGGATGGACCAAATCAAGGCAGCACTGGATGCCCCCCTGTACCAATGCCAATGCACTAAAAAAGCAGCCCTCAGAGAGGAATGGCGACGAATTGTGAGGCGGGTCACCCGACCGAAATGATGATCACGACCACTCTGTCACGAGTGATACGACTGAGAAGAAGAATCAAACAACAGAGACCTGTGTATTTTTTGTGCTAAGCATGAAAGCTTTTTATGTTGTGTTGGACCTTGTGTAACTTGTATCCTAATCTAAGAGGGCTTTATATCTTAGTTTATTCATACAAACAAAACATACTTGTTATTTTAGTTAATTTTTGTTTCATGAAACACTGCTTTCTTCAAAATTACCCAATATGTTCCAAGGCCTTATTTTGTGAGGAATACTGCTCATACGGTACGCTATTAAACTTTCATTTTACTTGACCTGCATTTTGTATATTCAATGAGCTAATATGTACAAATATATTTTATTCCAGAGTGGAGTTCACTGTTGGCTCTCGTCCGGTGAATCATTTCCGTATGATTGAGAAGCACTTTTTCCGTGACACTTTGCTCAAGACGTTTGACTTTGAGTTTGGTTTCTGCATTCCATTCTCGCGCAACACCTGCGAGCATATATACGAATTCCCTACACTGCCACCGGATCTCGGTAAGTGACTAGTCATTTTTTTTAAAAACAACTTGCGTAGGTATATGTATTTACAATGAGCATGTTGCCTCTAGGTCCTATAGTTCACTATTGAGAAGTAAGGCCGGGACTCCACCAAAGCGGAGATGTGCGGAGATGTGGAATATTTGTATGGCGCCATGGAAGCGGAGATGTGAGCTGTTTCCATCGCGCATACAAATATTCCACATCTCCGCTTTCGTGGAGTCTCGGCCTAAATCTAAACTACAATAATGATGCCGTCATTTCTCCACAAATGTTTGTGTAAGCTACCTGCTTGAATTGGTTATCTTTGTCAATGATTATGATGATTTTACTGGCTTAATTATTCAGTAAAAAAAAATAAAAAAACTGTAAAACTAATATCAATTCGTATCGTGCGTACGTAACGCCAATGTTAGAGATAATAATAAAAACTTTAGGGATGGAACGAGCACGGCACTAGTGCTTATTGCATGCATAATTGATTAAGTGTAAACAATCTTTTTATTTGCCAGTTGACGAAATGATCGGCACACCTTTCGAGACATGCTCCGATAGCTTC
This sequence comes from Argyresthia albistria, assembly GCA_963457715.1. Taxonomy (NCBI): domain Eukaryota; kingdom Metazoa; phylum Arthropoda; class Insecta; order Lepidoptera; family Argyresthiidae; genus Argyresthia; species Argyresthia albistria. The sequence goes on along the minus strand of OY735274.1, from coordinate 6,215,538 downwards.
TACTTCGTGGACAATAAGCTCGTCATGCATAATAAGGCAGACTACGCATACAACGGAGGTATAAACAACTAACTTGCAAGATCAATTTTAGAACTAAATTATTTGTGATATTTTTTTTTCGTTTAATGAAGAAGGCTTGACAAACGTCAGAGAGTTATGATATGAATAGTTACATATAATTCAAACAATAGCATGCCCGTTACTAAATAATTAGCTGAACTAAATCACAGTGTATTGGACTATGACCATTAGGGCTTAGTTAGAGGGACGTGTCTACCTAAATTTGTTATCTACAGATCATTAAGTCATCCGAAAATCAGTAATAACTTCGGTGGGATTATCTCCTGACGTCACATAGGTATCTATCAAAATCATGAAAACAAAATTACAGCTCGGCAATGTCAACCCTTTCTTATTTTTCTACAGGATTATTTCTTAACTTTTTCCTGAAGACAATATTTTAAAATGTTTTTTTTTTGTGTGTTAATTGTGATGTCTAGTCTTGGCACATTATTTAACATCACTTTTAGAGCCCCTTTTAATTAAGAGAAATTTACGGGAGCATAGCTTCACTATTTCGACACCTTCACCATTTTAATACACCAAAAATGTTTTGTGTGAAACACTTTTTCATAATCACTATGTCGACATTCCATTGAATGCATTTTATTATACTAATTTTATTTGTAAGTATAATTCTTAACTAGTCACTATTTGGTATCTCAATACTTTTATACAATTGATTTGATGACATTGGATATGTGGAACAGAATGAAACACAATAAACGTACCTAATTGATACAGGGAGTGAGAGTTCATTGATGACTAAAAAGTATGTTTATTTTTAAATGTTGAAGGCATCACTAAAAAATTATAACATTCTGAAAAATGTCTGCTATTTGTATTATTATTAAATTAAGTACCTATACCGGGTGTTTGGGGCGACAAAAAATTTTGTTGACTCTGATCAAATCGCTTTCATAGTGAAAGTTGTTCAGAATGATGTCCTCTACACCCCAAAAAAAAATTTCGCTCCATACTCCAAACACCCTGTATATTATAATGTTCAAGATGTAAAAAACTGACTGCAATATGTAACCCCATAAGAAAATGTTTAAATTTAAAATTATATTTTAAACCGTCCAAGCTTTGATGTCGCGTGCAGTTGAGTACGGACTCATTTTCGGATTAATATGAGGTTTATGGAAAACCGGACTCAGATGTGTTCAATAATGTTTAACGTATCGTGAACGTATCGCTAAGTATGTGCTGCCTCCCTAGACAAGATGCAAAACGCTATTATCGTTCGCACGAAACGCTAAGAATATGTATGCGATTTGACAAAGTTAATAACGCTACGAAAACGAATAGAAACGAAAATTCAAAATGTATGCGATTTGATATTTGGTCACGCTAGAGCTTAGCGTAATGAACTGTCAAATTACATACATATTCTTAGCGTTTCGTGCGAGCAGGTCATAACTGCTGACCTACCTATACAATACTATACTACTATGCTGGGAATTTGGATATGATCAGAAACCCCGCTATACAAAATAGTACAGACTATAAATAACGCCAAACATGCGATGCGATGCATGCAACTCGATGCGATGCTCCCTCCGCACGCCGCGACCCGCACCCCACACCGCGGTGCCCAATATCGGTTTCTGCGCATGCAAGGTCATTTGTTCAAGTTGTTTGGCTTCATTTATACTTAGTCTTACTTACAGGCAATGAGGCAAACGTCGTATAACACAAAATAAAGATACAAGGCAATACCACCACTGTTCAGTAGGTAGGACTGAAGCCAATCAAACTATCCGTTCGCTCGGTGCGGCAGCTTTAACCTATTTCCTAATCGTCTGTTTTTTTCACCACGAACTAGGTATATAATATTGAATACATAATTATAATATATGCAGCCACTTTGCGCTGAAGTCATATAGCCCAGGAATTGGTACTTTTACCTTACATCAAATGAGGTAGTTTTGATTTTTTTCTGAGTTGGTAGTGATGAAATGGGTACTAAATCCAAGTTTTCCACCTGGAAAGCCAACCGGATCACAGTAAAAATCTTGGAAAAGGTTTTTTTTTTTCTCACTTTTTATTCGAAAACCGTAAAACTTAGAAGTTGGTTTTTAGGTTTGGTAGGTTTTCGAAGCCTTGAGAGGATATCTTCCAAAAACCTTTGGGACCGCTCAGACGGTGATCTTTAACATGCAGTAAGAACTCCTCTACCAGGTGACATGGCAGGAGTGGCGTTGCGGGACCTGGATATAGCTCGTATCCATAGTCCTAAGTAGCAAATAAAGTACCAACGGGTATAACATTTTGGTCCTGGAAGATGATCTGGAACATACAGTAGGGATGTAATATTGCGTCGCAAAAGTTACTTCGCGGATGTGGGCTGTGTGTCTAGTCAACATCCAAAACGCAAATAACGTTCGCACGAGACGCTAAGGCTAAGTATGCGATTTGACAATTATTAGTCACGCTACCTTGCGTCTGGAAATGTCAAATCGGATACATTTTCCTAGCGTGTTGTGCGAACGTTATTTGCGTTTTGCATGTTGACTAGCTAGACCCACTAGTAATAACAAGAGATGGAACACATACTTACTGATTCTATACTGAAAATCCATCTTGATTGTTTTGGGAGTATTTTGGACTCCCAGCATAAAAGTCAAACTAGGACCAATTTTAATAAAACAAATGTTGTCGACGCAAAATTTTGTCTTTGTAACACATTTTAACAAATAATTAACTACGGTTTTCCAATAAAAAGTGAGAAACGGAAAAAGCTCTAAATTTTCAAGTTTTTAACTGTGATCCGGAAGGCTTTCGAGTTGGAAAACTTGGATTATCTCCTACTTCATCACTACCAACCAACTCATAAAAAAATCAATACTACCTACCTCCTTTGAAAGGCGACGATATGGTACGAATTCCAATTCCGGACTTATTATGTTCTTCAGTCTTTATTTACAACCAAAAACTTATGATCTCGATATTGTAAATCTTGGAGATTCATTAGAATGGATGTTACTATGAACGTGCGTTTATAGTAGGTAGGTACTTAACGTACTTAAATTGCCTTATTTACTGTTACTATTAGTACCACATAGAGGGTGTTGTGTGTGATGTTGTAATATTAATAAGATAGGTAGGTACAGATTACTGAAGAGGTATTGCTACTACGACATTCCCGATAATGTATGCAAGGAATCTACATCTGAGGCCTATAACAAGCTCATTAACCCAAATCTTGACAGGTGTACTGGTACAAAATGTTTAGGTTTACAACATAATAATTGTTATATCACCAGTGGGTAATTTATTTCAATTGTTATCGTAGCCGTAGCGGCCATTCACATGGACGAGTGGTGTTGATGAATCAAACTGAAAAACGTAACTTTAGATGAAAAACATTACTTACATACAGCATTTAAATTATTTCACCAATGTTAGAATAAATTAAGTTTTGTTGTGCTATTTTGTAACAACATTTCGCAGAATACACGGTACCTACACGTTTGTCAATGAAATACACGGTACCTACACGTTTGTCAATGAAATAAAGTGGTAAAATACTTGCGCTATTGTTTTATTCTAGTAGGTAGGTATTTATTACCACGATATAGGTACTATAATATTATACTAATTGAGTTGATAAATATCAAACGCCAGTATGTCCGTCATCATAAGTGATAATTGAAACAAAAAGTAAACTTTAGAAAAAACCGACTTCCACAAACCCTATTTGATTAGATTGAGTTTAATACTAACTGTAACCCCTTATCCCCCCCTCCCTTGGGGAATTAATTTTGTCAAATGCTATATCAGTGCTACCCCACGCGACTAAGGAACCCCTGTACAAAGTTTCATGGCTCTAGGTCCACCGGTTTAGGCTATGCGTTGCCTGCCCGTCAGCCACGCATTGTATTTGTACCTAGTATTGAGCAGATCTGGTGGCCATATGTGGTCTTCATCAGCAGTTCCGCATCACAATGTTATGCTTACCATGTGCATTTGCACGAGTTATTATGAAAAACACAAAAATCACTATAGGTCTGCCTATAATATTTGAAGAGTTCCTCGATTTCTCCAGGATCCCATCATCAGATCCTGACCTGGTGTCAATGGGACCACCCTTGAGGTATTACCTATACGCCGAAAAAAGATTTGTTCAAATCGGTTCATAATTGGCGGAGCAATCGCGTAACAAACATAGAAAAAAAAAAAAAACATACGGGTCGAATTGAGAACCTCCTCCTTTTTTTGAAGTCGGTTGAAAATGAGATAATGACGAAATAAACTTTGATCGCACTGTGAATTCTAATGACCTAACTTTAAGGTTTATTTTACCTTACTTTGCTGGTTTTTATCCCCGGCAACATTAAAACATAACGTTTTACTACAAAATAACCGCCAAAATCATCAAAACTTGTATGGACATATTGGGATTTGAACTATTGTAGGATCTTACTATGAGGACATATTGACTTTTGATTAAAACTGTCAGTGACTGACGTCATCATTGGCCGCCATACTGAAAGATTGCATGATACTGATTGGCTCATTTGGACGTATGGGAATTTGATATGCATCTTCACGTGGACTTACTAGAATATGAAATGAAACGGAGACTTTTGACTATGACAGTGTTATCATAACGAGGACTTATTGGAATTTGAATAAGACTGGAATGATTGAAAATGTATTGACTACACGACTGCATCAATAGCACAGTAACATATAGTTATAGACAGTAGATAATCTTCGAACAAAGGTACATCGCACGGCTGCACACATGCGCGCGTGTTCAGTATGCACGCACACATAGCCTTAGGATATGATTGAGACGGGTTCAATCGGGGCCGCGCCGTTGCCGTGTTCGCTCGCTCTACTCGTTACCGCCACCAGCATGTCATCTTCGTCGTCTTTTCGGAAACGTGTGTACTGTTGCGTTTATGGATGTTTTAATAACAATGGGACAAATCCGGAGCTATCTTTTTTCCATATACCAAAGGATCCCGAGAAGTAAGTAACTTTTCTTAGCGTATTTATTTAAATCACAACGAAATGTAAACTCACACGCGAAACATTATGATATGAATTAAACATCAAATAATTAAGTGTTATTTTGTGAATGGGTGATAATTAGTAAGGTTTTTACCGAATGCGCGCGCGGCACGTGCCGCAAGCTCGTAAGTTACAGGCGTTTGATCTTCGCCGCGTTCAGTATGCGAACGCGGCGAAGATCAAACGCACCTTATGCCTTATGCCTTACGCCGTCGTCTGTCTGCGTGGAAGCCACCTCTTAGTAGGTATGAAGACAGCGAGCCGCCCCCAGTGCCACGCGCGATATCAAAAGGAGCCGAATAGGCTTGTAAATAAGCATCTACCAACCTAGTGCAGATTAGCCACTATTTTATACAAGGAAATATTTTAGGTAAGTAATAAAATATTCGATGAAGTGGGAAACTAGAAACACATACCTAACGATCTGTAATATTATTACTTTGTGTAAACAATACTGTCTATTGAACTGTAACTGTAATACCTACTTTGCATAGGTACCTACTTAAAAGAAAAATAAAATTAGTATTTTAGGTATGCCAAGCCACAAACGTGACACAGCCCTACAAATCTAGCGAAAGTAGGTAACGAACGCTCCTAGACGGCCTCTGATTTACTACTGTCTATATGTATACTGTGTCAATAGGTCAGATTTTGTTCTTGGTGGATATACTGGAGTTTGATATTTATCAACTCAATTCAGATAGACCGCCTAGTACAAAATATGACTCCGGCGTAAACTGAGATGCTACGGAAGCTTCTTTAGTTCGAGGCCATTATCGCTTGGTACAGAGCACCATCGAAAAATTGCAAATACTACGAGACGAGATGGCTCTAAGATGATTTATTCTAAGATTAGCGCCACCTAACTGAAACCATGGCGTTGGAAGTAAAAATCTTACTCCTCACGCCATCTCTTTTTTACGAAGGGTTACTAATTCTAATTTGTATGGGATGAGCACCCTGTGGCATTAGGTACCTTATTTATGAGTAGTCCAGTTGCAAAACCCGCTAAGTCACCCAGCCCCAAAATTTTGATTGGTTTTAGGTCGTTATTACCAAGACATAAGGTTGAAAATAACGGGGCGTTCACAGCGGGTTCTGCAACTGGATTACTCATATCATAATGCATGGCAGGCGATGGCCAGTGGCGGGCGGGCGGGCGTTTGTAAAGGGAGGGATAGTCTTATCTAGGCCAGAAAAACCAACCTATGATAAATTATAATTGAAACAAAAAGTAAACTTTACAAAAAACCTACTTCCACAAACGCTATTTGATTAGTTTGAGTTAAATACAAAGAACTGTAACCCCTTATTCCCCCCACCCCCTTGGGGAATTAATTTTGTCAAATCCCATATCAGTGCTACCCCACGCTACTAAGGAACACCTGTACAAAGTTTCATGGCTCTAGGTCCACCGGTTTAGGCTATACGTAGTAACTATTTAGTAATCTGTGGCTATGCGTTGCCTGCCCGTCAGCCACGCATTGTATTTGTACCTAGTATTAAGCAGATCTGGTGGCCATATGTGGTCTTCATCAGCAGTTCCGCATCACAATATTATGCTTACCATGTGCATTTGCACGAGTTATTATGAAAAACACAAAAATCACTATAGGTCTGCTTATAATATTTGAAGAGTTCCCTCGATTTCTCCAGGATCGCACCATCAGATCCTGACTTGGTGTCAATGGGACAAATGGGAAGGTAAACCCTTTCAAACAAAAAAATAATTTTCCAAATCGGTCCATCCGTTTAGGCGCTATCGGGGCCTCATCGGGGAACATACATAAAAAATAAAAATAAACATCCGGACGAATTGTAAACCTCCTCCTTTGGGAAGTCGGTTAAAAAACGGTTCGTGTAAATGAAGCTTATAAAAAAAAACATAATGGGAGATTTTCTAAACAAACAACTTCAGTAGTTCCAAATTCGTCATTGGGTGTCGTAGGCCAGACATGACATGACATGAGTGAAGAAAAGTTGCCAGTCCAAATAATAACAACCGAAGAACATAAACTGTGGTCGTGTAATAAACATACTATGGAACGCGATACAAATATTATGCACGCCTAATTCGCAAAACGGTTAACGGACGGAATGACAGAATTAAGAACGTTGGTTGACACGCCCCGCGTCGTCTTACTCTATGGTACAGACTGCCTAGTGTAAGTTGGCGTGTGGCAAAAAACGTAGGTAGGTACTAATTTTGCCAGTTGTGTCTGACAGTTCTCAAAGCTCGGTGGCTTGTAGGAGGCGCCGCCACAGGAACGCCAACTTATACTAGACAGTCTGTAGTCACACACGCACGCGCACGACAGACAGTCTATCGGCTGCGTTCAAGATCGGTCTTTACTTACTCTGTGACGACGACAACAGACTGTGTCATTCATATGAATTCATTCTGTACAAAGCCATCTGTCGGCAGCTTTCAGAACTATTTGTAGCTGTCAGAAAATCGCCTATTAAATGTCAAAATCAGCTGTGGACTTTTGCTTTGCACATTTGTAATCTGTCTGCTGTGGGGTGACCAGTGTTGTTTAATGATACGGCAATTGTCGCGCTGCCCAAATCTTACTCAATGTAATATTGATAAATAATATTTGGGGGGAATAAACATGAAATGGGACATCGCGAATGGAGAAGTTGAAAGAAAATAAAAATGATCATACCTAATGAGTGTCAGCCTGACAGCTGTCGGTTCCTTAGCTTCGCGTAACTTGTGGCTGAAAGCGGGAACCCATCCACCTCCTGTAAAATACAGTCAGATGACACCGACTGTCTCGGTGCCACCCACAGCTGCTGCTCAGTGGATATGCCTTCATCATCACAAGACATATACTCCGAGCAGCATCTTCTACCTTCACATTCTTACATGCACTCAAGATTTATCAACAGGTTCTCCTTCATGAATATTCCTCTGACCTGCAATCTACTTCTTACTTCTTACTCATCACTAAGACTCAAATTCCGTTGTCAACTTTACTCTCTGTCTCATATCACCAGTCGGGCATGCTTCCTCTCTAAACCCTCTGCCTCATATCATCGGCCGGGCATGCTCCATAGACCCGTTGATCTACCTCATGTAAACCAACGAGGCTCCTACCTAAACCCTCTGCCTCATATCATCGGCCGGGCATGCTCCATAGACCCGTTGATCTACCTCATGTAAACCAACGAGGCTCCTACCTAAACCCTCTGCCTCATATCATCGGCCGGGCATGCTCCATAGACCCGTTGATCTACCTCATGTAAACCAACGAGGCTCCTACCTAAACCCTCTGCCTCATATCATCGGCCGGGCATGCTCCATAGACCCGTTGATCTACCTCATGTAAACCAACGAGGCTCCTACCTAAACCCTCTGCCTCATATCATCGGCCGGGCATGCTCCATAGACCCGTTGATCTACCTCATGTAAACCAACGGGGCTCCTATCTAAACCCTCTGCCTCATATCATCGGCCGGGTATCTGTTGGTCTACCTCTTGCAGACCAACAGAGCTCAGGTTGATCCTCTTACCCTCTGCCTCATATCATTGGCCGGGTATACTTCCTCTGTATCTGTTGATCTACCTCTTGCAGACCAACAGTTACAGAGCTCATGTTGATCCCCTTACCCTCTGCCTCATATCATCGGCCGGGCGGGAATCAACCTTATTCCTCTTCCTTATCCGATCCATTCATCAACCAAACTCATCTTATCTATCACACAGAAAAGTGTAAATCACACAAACCGCATACATAACTTAGGCCATTTATACCATCTCTTAGATCACCTAGATTGCATAGAACACTTAGACCACTTGGACCACTTAGCTTTCCTTTCCAGTGTTCACCAGACTCCAAACTTATCACTCTTGGTCCTCTCCAACCTCACTCTACTTCTTATCGACCACTCTGTCACTGTCCGGGGGGAATGGATGGAACGTTAAAGAACAACTAAAGGGGAAGAGTCGGATCGCAAAGATTATTTGTACTTAGCAGTGAAAGCAACCTTACTTCAAACATTCGGAATTATCGGAAACTAGACAATCAAGACACTTAGCTTTAGGAAAACCAGCTACAGTGGTTTTCCGCTCCACGGGTAAACATCACGACCAACACGAACCACTTCAACTCCACTTTAGCTCATGCCTCAATCTGATCTTTGCCAGACAGTCAACCATTACTGTATGAAAGTATCTCCTCGAGCGAGTTATTGCCCGCGTTCCCGCGCTCATCGACCACAGAGTAGAATCATAGACAACAACATAGTTTTACTCACCACAGATGTTCTACCTTCCCACTAGAGTTGCCAGTGGAAGTTGTTAATTGTCATCGCGATGCTCAGCATTCGCGACAGCAATTGCCGTAATATACGGCAATCTACGATTTTTTCAGATTATACGGTATACGGGCAGGGTTTTCACTACCGTATCGTGAAATATAGTCATAATACAAATTCTTTATTTAGCAGTATGTTTGGACAGTGATACATAGTTTCAATTCAACAAAAGATGTTAACAAAACAATATTGAGGGTAGTTCTAGTCACAGAATACATTATATATAGGATAGTTCTAGTTGTCCCGTTGTCCGGCAGCTTGCTTGCGAAGGCGCGCAAATGGCAATTTAGGTTTTTGTAATAATAATATACAGATAGTGTATAAATTTTCGCTATAGCACTAGTTGCTCAATCAAAGGCGTATGAACATACTATTACTTATATGAACGTGATTGATACCTATTTGAACTCAAAACCTATAGGATTCTGTAGGTGGTAAAGCAAGCAAGTGAAGAACAAAATCTGAAAACTGTACATTTCTGTAAATGTGCAAAAATATGATATTTGGTTTACTTATATGGATGACATCATACTTTTTTTTATGTCGAAACCTAACTACACCAGTTATAAGGTAACAATCTACAAGTACAAGCGTGTTCGGAACCCTTGGTGCGAGAGTCCTAATCGCACTTGACCGTTTATTGAAGTAAAACTTCTTGGGGCACGGGGGTAAAATTTATTTAACCTCTCAACTGTGGGTTATTCATATATTTGCTTTTCAATTACTACTAGCCGGGTGCTATCACGAGTGGCTAAGAAATGTAACGGAAATTGGAATCGGTGACGTCAGGGTCGGCTGAAGACTTTTAAAACCGCAACTATTTTCAATACGGTTTTTAACTAATCAGATAAGATAATAATACATTCGTACAATAAAGAATGTTAATTAGTGAGAGAAAAACCTGATGAAACGTTAACAAATAAAAATTATTTTAAGCATTCTTCCACGAGTTCTTGATTTCCGGTAAAGGCCAAAACCAGTGACGTGACCAAAAACTACTTCGTTCAACCTCTTTGTTGGAACCGGAACTTATGTTTGACAGTTGTGCGATGCGATCCATACAGTTTGTAAGAAAAGAGTTTCATCAATGTCACACGGGTCGATATGGATTTCTAAAATGATGAACGAATCGTTTTGTGGCCGGTAACTATGGAATAGGTACCTAAAACGCGCTGCGTAGTCGCGCAACAGGCAGCTAGTAATCGCATAAAGTCACTTAGAATCATCCAAATGTGATATTTAGTTTTCAAGCAAATTCCGATGTGATGGATGGCTGCATTAAGACTTCTTGAAAACAATAAGTAGGTACCTAGAACTGTTCTAAAGCCACTTTTTATTATATAGTGCAGTTCAAGTCACAAATTAGCAGTTTAGCTACTAAGTACGTGTCATACCTACCTATTTAATGTTTATCTGTAGTAAACGGCCAAAGCGAGGTCTACAGCTTACAGAGCCATAAGTTTAATGGCTTATTGTTTCGCTTATTTGTTTGTATGTAATTTTTGTAATACATATTTTAAAGTTGAATTGTTGTTATAACTGTTTAAATTATACGATTTTGATTTTAATAAGCTTTTGTAATTTTAAAGTTAATGCTTCATGCCAGTCAATAATGTTGAAGTAAAATATCAAAATCGAGGTATGTCGTATGGCGGACTAAGGAAATGTCAAGAATAAAATTAAATAAGAGTTACGTCATCGCTTCGCGATGAAGTAACCCTAGAAAATCCTAGCAAAGTAGGTATGTATAGGTTAGCGGGGGTAGCATAAGGCACGCCAGTCACCCCAGCCACGCATTTTGTCACAATTTAATGTCATATCATAATGAATGCGCGCTATTTTATGGAGAAACATCATTGAGACGCGAAAGGAATTGGCAATTTGGCAAAATGACTGCCCCAGACATGTACAAAGACTTCTCAACAGCCAATTAATAGCATTTAAATATTCTCTCATAAATTACTGCGTCTTTAGTTAGTGTCTCCGCGTCCCAACGTCCGCCGGCCGGCCAGTCGAGAGACGCGGAGACAATAAAAAACTATAATCTCTTTCCTTCTCTATCTATTCTATGTGTGGGTTGTATGTTGTGTGTGTTATGTCGATGGATGAAGATAATTATGAAATGATATGTATAATGTTCCAAACCATCACCATTGTTGTAAACCATATGTTGGAAAGAAACCGATTACAGCCATTATTTATAGATAGATTGAGTTATCTGCTTCGCAATATCCTGAGTACATATGCCTGCGATCAATACCGCCATGAGTCAGCTTCAAGGAGAAAATATGAGAGACTTACCTAGACATAAACTTCCAGGTACTCTGGATTGTGATCGGGGAAAATTACTCCGGATGCAAACAATTGGTCGACTACGGCTTCCTCTTAATATCCTTATTCCAATCTCCTTATTGGCACCATCTGCATTAGAAAATCATATATGACTCCTCGGTAAAAAGGAGTCCCAAGTACACTGAAGCGTTTCAACACATCAGAGCAAGTTAGACAAACATGTTATTTACACAAGACTATTAATTAGGATTCAATAAATCTGTCAACAGCATGATATCTCACATATAGCTGCACATCAGACCTTGCTCATAGCAACAGGTCACACATATAGGTTCTACTGACCTTGCCAATAATATTGTATCATATATATAGCTGTACATCAGACCTTGCCCATAGCAACAGGTCATACATATAGGTTCTACTGACCTTGCCAATAATATTGTATCATATATATAGCTGTACATCAGACCTTGCCCATAGCAACAGGTCACATAATATATTATTTAATATGGATGAGAATTGGAAGGGTATCAGGTTAAGTTATCATATATCAATATCATTATCATGAACTCTATGGGTAACCTCAATCTCGTTAGATGCTCGCTTCCTTGCAGGCCCAAACAAAGAAGCAAGCCTCCCCCAAGGTCCCAGTTCTGCATATCAACCTTTGGATATGGGGGGAGGGAGAACTTGATCTTGCCGCTGGTACATACTGTCCGCTTGTCGTCAGTAATCCCTAGTTAAGCTAAAAGAAACAATAAGACAGTCCATGTGTGAAGTGGATAAAATGATGTGGTTATAATTGGTGTGTGTTCAGTGTCAACTCATTCCTACCTAAACCCTACGCCCTAGCTAAATTCTCTCCACAACGTCATGCCCCCTTCATCGAAAGGGGGAACTCTATTTGCCCCCCCTTCACGCAAGGGGGACCAAAACAAACATACCAGGGAGCTTACAGCCTTTAAACCCTGGCGGTGTGCACACCATGGACCGGGACTCAAACCACTAGTCATCCTTTAACATAGACCTCATGTCTCTCGGCCCTCTCCCTCTCTGGGCTACTACCTCAGCATTTATAAAAGATGTGGAAGTGGCCGCGACCACCTCCATGCACTTGTACCCTTAAGATGCCACTGCAACGGGGGAGGATTTCACATACCAGCGACACACGCAAGCTATCAACAAGACCATGTCCACGCACACGTCCTCCTGCCCAACAACTCTGGGCGGACGCATACGCACACGTCTTCCTGCCCAACAACTCTGGGCGCATATCAACCACGGACATTTATATAAGATGTGGGAACGCCTCGCAAGACGCCCCATGCCACTACCCATCCAATAGGGTGGTCGTTTATATTCCATTTACACATGCCATCAACCCGGCATATTACATCTCAAATTACCACATCCATCTGTCTTCCAATTCTCTGATCCAGTCTGAAATTAGTGTTGCATTAGCCTAGTGCACTTAGCTTCAACATTATGGCAGCTCCAACAGCATCACAAACACTTTTACGATTAATCGGTTAACTTTACATAGAAACTTTCAAATGCACCATATTGACAAAAGTGAAAAATGTGAGGAAAAAATCCATAGACATTGAGCGGTAAAATTTATCGTAAAGTGAATGATTATTTGTCTATGGTTATTAAGCCCTCTTTACACTATCCGTCACATCAGTGTTGGCACGACGCAAAAAGGATGTTAGGTAATTTACATTCAATCAATTCGCGAGACTTCGCGACACACCCGCCGGCGACAAGTTCTTGTAACAGTAAAAGTTAAATAGGTTATACGTCTACTCCCGGATACTTTCCGGGCTCGTATGGCGGCCGCGCGTTGTTTGTTTTCTTGGAGAGATTGGTTACGGTCTAGTTCCTCATTCACTTCGCCAGAGTCTTCATTCAAGACTTCGTTGTCGTTCAGGTTCACTTCCTCATTGGAGAGATCCACTGCTTCAATGGCTTCTCCTATATTTGCTGCATAGTCCCTGGTCCTCTCCTCTGGTCCATTTCACTAATGTCTTTTCTCATAGAAGATGAGTCTTAATTTGTGCCAGGTCTTTCTTCCAGTATGTTAACTGGAATGTATGTACTTCTTTCTTGATCGATATTACTCAAATCTGAACTTATCTCAGACTCTATTTGATTACATGGAATCTTGTCTCTTTGAATTCTGGTTTCGTCAACTTCCAAGGGATATAAATATTCGATTGATCTTATAAATATGTTCTCGCCAATTTTCACCTTGGCAACTCTACATAATCCGTCGATTCTTTTAATTAGCTCAAACGATTCGTCCGTCCTTCCATGTTTCTCAAATTTTTTCTTCAACTTTTATTTGTACGATGTCGTCTATACAGTGTGTATTGTGTGTTTGGATTCTGGGTTGTTTTGAACAGTGTCTGTAGCGCTCCCGTAAACTCAATAAATATTAATTTATAAACATATCCTTGTATTCCTCCATTATAGTTTCTTTACTTTTACAACCTTCTATAAGTCGTTGTTTTTTACTTGTATCGGAAAGTAATGTTTGATTTCCAATGGGTTCGATTATCATATATTTCCCTGAAGTCAGAAATCTGAAGGTTTTAACCTGCTTCCAGGTTCGTACCTACATAAGTGAGTAGTCTTATGTTTAGCATGGTTTCGATTTCTTTCGTGATGGTCAGCAGTTAATTATCATTCATTAAATGTTTCTGTAAAGTACGTATCAGGCATCGCTTCACTAGAGCCACTAAAACTTCATAATTCACCATGTTATGGGACAAGATGAGGTAAACAAACTTCCAGCGTATCTTGTTATTTGATAAATCTTCTGCAATTACTTCGACAAGTAGCTTGAATTGCAGGGCATTTTCTGTCGAAATTTGAATCGGTACGCCTCGCGGGGCAATGAAACGCCTTACTGCCAATAGGCACTCTTCTGCCGTAAAATCTTTAACGTCTTCGAGATGTATAGCTCGTACGGTAAGACATGTAAAAAGGCAAATTCATCTTTCCTCTTTACCATCTTTGGAGATCACGAAGATTGGGTCAACCACGACCACGCCTGTATAGCTATCTGTAGAGTAATTCATTCTCTCCGGTGGTAACGATGAAGACTTGGGTAAGGTATACCGTCCTCCTCCGTGCCTAACGCACTGAGGTATTTTCCTATTACCGTCTGTACTTGTGCTCTTCCTTTTGGTATGCAATATTGTTGGTCGCAATATACTTAACGTGTGCAGTATAGATACACATTCGCATGTAAACTATCTTTTCAACTATTATTATTTTTCAATCTTTCGAGAGACCCTCCCGGGCCACAAGGCTTGTGTCTCTGGTAGATCCAGATAGCCAATCCTCCTGCTGGAGTAATAGAAAATCCGGGCCTTGTAACCATCGGGTTTAATCTTCTCTCAAGTTCGTCGGTCTTTTCGCAACGTGTCTGCCAAGTTAAGTTCAGAAGGAAATGTTAGAGCTTTATTTCGTTTGTTTGATCTCATCCATTCGTTGTGTAACGAATGGTACTACAGTTTATACGAATGGCATCAATCAATTACTACTTGGCTGTCGGTCCACAGTGTTTGATATGTTATCTTTATTTGTAGAAATTTAAGAACGTATTGTAGGTATCGACCTGCTTCCTATTAGAATTCTTAGCAATTCTAATCAAGGGATTTTTTAATGTTCTTGAATCCTTTTTAGATACTAGTCGTAACTTGCAAATCAGGAAGTTCGTAGTATTTCCTTGAACGATGATACAACTGTTGTCTATGTATTTCTTTTGTCTTCAGACGTAGAATGTCTTCATTGAAGTTCCAGCTAAGTCCTAGAGTTTTTAATAGGTACTTTATCTTTGCATGTGTCGGGAATTTGTTGCACAAATTCCTTTGAATTAGAGCTACATTCGCGTAAATTCATTGATATCTGTTGAAAAGCTTTTTTGCTAATTTTACATATTCCAGTGCTTCTTGTGTAGTTGTAGCGCCAGTAAGTACATTATCAACGTTTTATCGGTTTCCTATATCATTTGCTAGGTATTTGTTTGATATTCTCCATTTTCGAAATTCGTAAGTAAATGATGTTTGATGGTAGCGTTCAATAAGTATGGGCTAGAAATAAATCCTAACGGTACACGCATGTGTGAACCTAGAGCATATAAGATTTTCTTTTGTAACTGGTTCTTGTTATATTCTTTAGCCAAAGAATCTTTTTAACATCTCTATCTTCATCGTGGAGTTCTTCATTATGGAGTCTTATCTGTAGAAATGCTTTTCTACATCCGCCGTTATTCCAACTACACTACATGGCATCGTAATTTGATTAATAAGCCAGTCAAATTTTCTAGCATTATATGACTGACCGCAGGTATAAATATTCATTTAGGCTCTTGCTATCTCCTGTTTTCGCAAATGCATCATAAAATTCTGAGCTGGTGTAGAGACACCATGATGTGGTAGGTGATGAATGAAATGATGCTTCCTTTTGTCTGCAGGTACATATTCTATGACACCCTTATTCCATCGTTCACGTAGAGTTTCAGCATAGATTGATAAGGTGTCCATACGTTTTATAAGACTGACTAAGCTTCCATACGCAAGTCCAAAGTTAGATTGTAGATCAGGTGGGTACCTATACATTATAAGTACATTGGGTACTTATTGCTAAAGTGATAGAATGTACATTGTCACCACGCCATCCAGAGAATGGAGCGATGGGCCATCATCTATGCCAACTGAACAGTAAAGAGTTCATTGACCTAAAATACACTATAACAACTGACAACTGAAACGACGTTTTCATAGTTGCCTCAGTAGCTCCGCTTTCGCCTATCTCTAGCCAACGTGGTGTCCATACAACATTCAAAGTGTGGAATAAGCCATATGACATAAGACACAAGACATAAGACATTTATTAATAATTTTTATAATTACATGTCAATATTATAAATAGGTCAACTACCTATGTAAATTAGCAACGATTAAATAGTAGGTGTCAATAACTTGAACTTCATACCATATCTTTCCTTTGCTAGAAAAGGTAGATACAGTTATCTGATAATTAAGGTAAGTGGTTTCTAATCCGTTGATCACAGCCTTGCTCGGCTTCACTTCTCAAGGATGACTTCAAGTATAACAGCTTGTCAACGTCTGGAAGGTTCCTTCTGTCGATATTGGAACTAAATTGGTCCCAAAACTGGTACTATTCCAATACATCACATTTAAAGAGAGGTAAGTTAAGTTCTGGTAACTTGCTTGCTGCATACTGTAGTTGGTACTGATGTTGATGTTCCAGATTCTTTGTGGGAAAGAAGACAACTATAAGTTCTGCTAGAGCCTTTTTTCCTTCTAGTTGGGTAGTTGTGAAACTTTATCTGCATTTGGAATATTCATATTGTTGAAATACTGGCACAAATCCGCATTTAATCGTTTGATGATGAACTGGAGCTTTGAGACTATTATCCTTGCTTGTTTCAAACAAGATCTGCCCATGGACCAGTAGGATGGGACTCACTCAGCAGTTGGGCAGTTAGATTCTCCAAGTTATTTACAATGGTGCGTAACCTCTGTATATGTATATCCTTCACTTGGGATGATTATTGATCAATCCGTAAATCAGTTAAAGGATGTGTGAACAATAGCACTTGCTTAGTAGAAATCCTGATAAACTTCTTTTTAAAAAACACTGCCGCAGAACAGCACTGTACTAAAATAATTGTGATGCAATGTATATAGCGGTATACAATAAGATACCTCAAGATATCAAAAACTTTCCTGTTAATCTCTTCACATCGAAACTACGAAAATGGCTTTTGGAGAATTGTTTTTATTTGCTTCAGGAATTTTTACACTTTTAAAAAACTGTATGATATAACTTGTACATACAACTAAATATTCGTATGTTATTGACTAGCTGTTTAAGGAGCTCAATTAATGTACCAAAATAATTACTGCACCCTTTACATCGCAAATAAATTTCTTATTTTTTATTTCTATTTGTGACTTGAGTGTATTCAACTCGGACTTGTAGAAAAATAATTAATATTTAACCTTTGAACTGTTCAAAGTTTATTTTATCAACAGTGTCTATTCTCTAGGCACTTCTAATTATCATAATGTGTCAAAATACAGAATATAGAAGTAGGATCAAATTATAAGAGTGTATGACAAATATCCTTTATGGTTGTTCAAACCAATTCAATTAGGTATATTAATTTCACTCACAGTGTCAATTCAACTTTCTCTATTACTTATCCAATTATAAGTTAAATGACACAATTGTAGCAGTCAATAAACATAATGTAAAATGCATCCACAAAAACAAGGAATAAGATTTCCAAATTTTAATTTTGAGATGTATTTACACCTCTCCATTTGTTTCTAAGTTATTTGTTACGGTAATTCAAACAAATTCCCACACTATCTTTTATCAATGTGGTTTAGAAACTTCTACAATCATCTCCCAACTACAAATAAAACTAATTCTTGTATAGAAATTATTTGACTTCATGATCTGGACAACTATATAAATGTGGATGTAACCCACATTTGTAACCGGTCAATTATGAATAGTTCTGTGTTTTCCTTTGAAAACACAGCGTAGATGCGGTGTCTAGGTTATGTTCCTAGGGTATCAAAGAAATAAAGTCCAGAATGTTAGGTTAATTTTTAGTTAATCGTTTGTTATTCATGAATCCGGTAGATTCATCATTAATACACGATCGTCCTATCGTCGTTCAACTCAATTGTACCCTAAAAGTGGGCCTTATATCATCGAATGTAATCGAAATTCAACATTTGATTCATTTCTCAATTTGAACTGGCATTCTAGCAATGAATGAAGTATAATGGACTTTCTTTCTTTACTCACCTGAAAGTCATAAACAATATTCAAACAGTAAGGGCACTACTTGTGAAATTCTCCGTAAGTACATAATGTAATGTTTTCGCTACTTCAATTTTAGTTCATGGCAAGTTTTCGCTGTTTGTTTACTAAGTTAAGTTAAGTTTGTATAAATCGCTCTATTATATCTGTCTGACATCTATCAATTTGTCTGTGTTCCGAGCCTCGATTACAAACGGATGGCAGCCCGTAAAACGTTTTCAAGAACGCAGGAAACTATATTTTATATCATGAAGAATGAATGAATTTTGCTTATCGATCGATAGTATTTTATCGAATACTTTGTTTGTGATTGGGCCTCATTCTTTCCTGTTCTCTCTGATGAGTGGGACAGAGACGGTACGACATAAGTGGTGCCTCTGAGTTTGTCAACCGATACTCATACGTAGTTACGTTCAAAAATTCGCTTTTTTACTCAGTTTTGTCGGGTTTTATTCTTAAAATAATCACATTAATTCACATAACAAACCAATAAACAAACAACAACCTTTCTTTGTAATCAAGTATAATTCACCTTACTGCTAGGGAGAAATATCAAGACTCGTACAGTTCATAAAGTAAAATTTATTTTGTACATAATATAAACTTAAAACATAAAATAACAATAACCATTCATTTGAACTGAACTTGATCGTCGATGATGGCACACCACTGGCTGCTCCAATGTTGTCACGCCGTAAACTTTTCTCGTTATGCTCGTTCCACTAACAAATCGATACCGAAACTTCAATTCATAGTGAGAAAATAAAATCGTGAAATCAAAATGAAAGAACTCGTACTTTCTTTTAATTTGGTGCTCAAACAGGGTTTGGCACTGTTTCATTTTACATTCTACGCTTTGTACACAGGAAGGTGATCGCGATAACGTCCATATGTTCAGTAGGTAGTTGAATTGTAATCGAAGCATTAAATAAAAAATGCATCATCGATCGCTAATCGATCATCGATTCGGAATTTCGTCTGGTCGCGCCGTACTCACCGAGCGCTTACGATATTCTAGAACGCAGCTGTCATTTACATACAGTATGTCATGTCAACGTAAATAAAAATAAAAATAACCTCAAAACTTTGGAGTCCAACAAAACAAACCAAAACAAAGTGAGTGATGCTGATGGATGCTAAAAGAAACCTATTCGTTTCAAATGTAGACTCATTTGCATCCGGCTTTTAGAATGATCTTTGCTCAATACGAGCCTTTAGTTAGTTATGCTACTTGACAACAAAAAGGTCGAGTCTCTCACAACTCCACCGCCAACCCATGGCAAATGCTCAGTTTAGACAAATCGCAGGCAATCTCAGCTGTTCTGTCACCAATTTGTCTCCGCGTCCCAACGTCCGCCGGCCGGCCAGTCGAGAGACGCGGAGACAATAAAAAACTATAATCTCTTTCCTTCTCTATCTATTCTATGTGTGGGTTGTATGTTGTGTGTGTTATGTCGATGGATGAAGATAATTATGAAATGATATGTATAATGTTCCAAACCATCACCATTGTTGTAAACCATATGTTGGAAAGAAACCGATTACAGCCATTATTTATAGATAGATTGAGTTATCTGCTTCGCAATATCCTGAGTACATATGCCTGCGATCAATACCGCCATGAGTCAGCTTCAAGGAGAAAATATGAGAGACTTACCTAGACATAAACTTCCAGGTACTCTGGATTGTGATCGGGGAAAATTACTCCGGATGCAAACAATTGGTCGACTACGGCTTCCTCTTAATATCCTTATTCCAATCTCCTTATTGGCACCATCTGCATTAGAAAATCATATATGACTCCTCGGTAAAAAGGAGTCCCAAGTACACTGAAGCGTTTCAACACATCAGAGCAAGTTAGACAAACATGTTATTTACACAAGACTATTAATTAGGATTCAATAAATCTGTCAACAGCATGATATCTCACATATAGCTGCACATCAGACCTTGCTCATAGCAACAGGTCACACATATAGGTTCTACTGACCTTGCCAATAATATTGTATCATATATATAGCTGTACATCAGACCTTGCCCATAGCAACAGGTCATACATATAGGTTCTACTGACCTTGCCAATAATATTGTATCATATATATAGCTGTACATCAGACCTTGCCCATAGCAACAGGTCACATAATATATTATTTAATATGGATGAGAATTGGAAGGGTATCAGGTTAAGTTATCATATATCAATATCATTATCATGAACTCTATGGGTAACCTCAATCTCGTTAGATGCTCGCTTCCTTGCAGGCCCAAACAAAGAAGCAAGCCTCCCCCAAGGTCCCAGTTCTGCATATCAACCTTTGGATATGGGGGGAGGGAGAACTTGATCTTGCCGCTGGTACATACTGTCCGCTTGTCGTCAGTAATCCCTAGTTAAGCTAAAAGAAACAATAAGACAGTCCATGTGTGAAGTGGATAAAATGATGTGGTTATAATTGGTGTGTGTTCAGTGTCAACTCATTCCTACCTAAACCCTACGCCCTAGCTAAATTCTCTCCACAACGTCATGCCCCCTTCATCGAAAGGGGGAACTCTATTTGCCCCCCCTTCACGCAAGGGGGACCAAAACAAACATACCAGGGAGCTTACAGCCTTTAAACCCTGGCGGTGTGCACACCATGGACCGGGACTCAAACCACTAGTCATCCTTTAACATAGACCTCATGTCTCTCGGCCCTCTCCCTCTCTGGGCTACTACCTCAGCATTTATAAAAGATGTGGAAGTGGCCGCGACCACCTCCATGCACTTGTACCCTTAAGATGCCACTGCAACGGGGGAGGATTTCACATACCAGCGACACACGCAAGCTATCAACAAGACCATGTCCACGCACACGTCCTCCTGCCCAACAACTCTGGGCGGACGCATACGCACACGTCTTCCTGCCCAACAACTCTGGGCGCATATCAACCACGGACATTTATATAAGATGTGGGAACGCCTCGCAAGACGCCCCATGCCACTACCCATCCAATAGGGTGGTCGTTTATATTCCATTTACACATGCCATCAACCCGGCATATTACATCTCAAATTACCACATCCATCTGTCTTCCAATTCTCTGATCCAGTCTGAAATTAGTGTTGCATTAGCCTAGTGCACTTAGCTTCAACATTATGGCAGCTCCAACAGCATCACAAACACTTTTACGATTAATCGGTTAACTTTACATAGAAACTTTCAAATGCACCATATTGACAAAAGTGAAAAATGTGAGGAAAAAATCCATAGACATTGAGCGGTAAAATTTATCGTAAAGTGAATGATTATTTGTCTATGGTTATTAAGCCCTCTTTACACTATCCGTCACATCAGTGTTGGCACGACGCAAAAAGGATGTTAGGTAATTTACATTCAATCAATTCGCGAGACTTCGCGACAGTTAGTTTGTAGAACTTGAAGGAAATGATTAAATAATTAAGAGTTGTCACTTCATACTCTATGATTCCGCCATTGATTAGTGACTTTTGCCATCGTTTAGAAATAACATGCAACATAATTGCCAACTAGCAAAACTGTTGAAAACAGGAGGTTTTCAGAGGAGTGGCTAGATGGCGTTATGTTGCATGTTATTGCAAAATGGTGCTTATTTCTAGCGACGGCAAAGGTCACGGAATCATATTGGAATCACGGAGTATTGAGTAACAACTCTTATTTACCTATATTTAATTTTTTTTTCTTCAAGTTCTACAAACTAAATACAGACGCAGTAAATTAAATTTATGAATGAATATTTAAATGCTATTGGCTGTTGAGAAGTCTTTGTACATGTCTGGGGCAGTCGTCCATATATTGATTTAGCCATCTTCTTTGTCATTTATCTGCGCGACTGAGGTGAGTGGCAAGCCTTATGGTAGCCCCGCAGGTACACATTAACTTGGAATAGTTGAAAATACGTACTCGATCAATTAAATAAAGGGACTGGGCACAGAGACAAGCAAAGCAATGCATACATTTGAGCGAGACGGTTTTAAGACGTGACGTCGTCAGATGGTATATAATCTGAGCGAGATGCAAATAGTAGTGACACTATTGAATGAGTTAAGTATATCACCACGAGCGCGACAAATTGTAGATAAGGAATGGTGGGAAATAAATGACATGACGTATTAAAAGTAAGTACAAGTATAAAATAATTTCAAATAATCGGACGTCTGAAACATAAAAGTAACTTGAAGCAGAGATTGGATCTCAAAATTGGAAATTTAAATCTCTTTTAGTATAGGTAGGTATAGGTGTATAGTATAGGTACCACTTAATGATCTACATAGCTACAGAAGTTTTACTTCTAACACGTGTACGGTGCTACACGCGAATTTTTTTTTAATAATACGCACAGACGTAATGAATCAAATGAATGATAATATGGCAATTTTGTTTGTTTTCCATAAATATGGCAATTTGAAACTTGAGATGATACGGCAACTTTGAGTGCATGCAGGGACACTTTCAGATTCAGATTAATTTGGAAATCTGTATCTTGAGAGTTTTTCACATAGCTGCAAAGATAAGGAATTCCTCGGGAAGTAAAATGCCGCATTTCAGACTTGAAACCAACTTGCCAAAGAGCAAGATTCCACAAGACTTCGTACTGAAAGCGGTGCCGGTCTTAGCCAAGGCACTTGGGAAACCTGAGCAGGTATTGATCCTATAATATTAGTTTAGGTTGGATTGTAGATAAGGGGGCGCCAAGGAAAAAATAGGGGCTTCCGCCCCCATATCGACACTCTGACCGTTCATTTTATAGATTGGACATAGTGCATATACAAGCTTCTTCTTTATCGGTCCCTCAATCACTCAGTGCTGAGGATCGTGACCGCATGCTCTCCTCCATTGCTGATGGTTCTGCGTAGTATGTTTTTTTTTTTAAGTTTATGGCCTGGTAACAAAAGCCAAGTCTTTGTTTGAATAGTAGTTTTTCATTACACTTCACTTTTATAACTTTCCGAAACTGTTTTTGATGTGCGTAGTATGGTATGTGAGTAAGATAGCATGCGAGAGGACACCATTTTCAGATGTATTTTTATCTGAGCTGCGCTTATACACATCATCACAGACTAATAGGGATACTATTGCACGTGAAAAAATTACAAAAAAATACTCATTCTTTACCCTAAAGGTAAAACATATATTTTTATATACCATGTCCCACTGCTGGTGCTGGGCAAAGGCCTCACTCAGTAGTGCACAAAATTAAAACCTACATTTTTTCCAGTATTGCGTGGTTTCTGTAATACCGGACACTATGATGAGCTTTGGGGGCTCCACAGAGCCTTGTGGCATTGGTAACCTAATGTCCATTGGAGCCCTAGGTGTCGAGCAGAACAAGAAACATGCTAAAGCACTGTTTGAACTTGTTGAAAATGAACTGGGAATATCCAATGAAAGGTAAATGTTTAATGTATTGATTTTTGAACAAAATCCACAGATATGCCCTCAGCTTACAGCTAATCTTAATGTAAGTATTATTAAACAACTAAGCTCATCAAAAATAGCAACTAAAAATCCTTAAACCATTGGTTGTTTTCCATAGTTTGGTGGTGCGTTGGTTTAAGTAGCTCATTCACCAAACGCAAACCCTGACCCAGCACTTAGCCCTGATATTTGGTGTGCAAATCAGTATTTTTGAGTTGCAAATTAAATATATTTCATAAATGAATACATATATTTCCCGACCATCTTACATAAGAAGTATAAGGATCTGGAATGGAAAATATTAGTATTATACAGGGTGTAACAGAAGGGTGTAGTCATATTTTAGGGGGTTGTTAGGGAGACCATTCTGAGCAACTTTCACTAGCACCCACTGTAGCGTAAGGACAAAAGAGTCCTTGGAACAATATTGACATTAAAATTATATAAAAAAAAAATGACATTAATTTTTTTTTGACAGTGGGTACCAAGACGTCAATGAATGTCTAATTTTTGACGTTGGTTGGTACCCACTGTCAAACTAATTTTAATGTATTTGTTTTTTATAATTTTGGAGAAAAACAATGGCTCGACTTAGGGGGCTAGTAAACCGATTTGATCACAGCAACTTTATTTTTCATTGCTCCATTCCATACGTTTTGGTCCGGGCGGTCAGCTGATTTGTATAGAGAAGTGAAAATTAAAGTTGCTCTGATCAAATCGGTTTCATAGTGAAATTTGCTCAAAATGATGTCCCTAACTACCCCCTAAAATATGACTAAACCAGTTCATTTCAGTTCAAAATTTTTATTGACAATAAAATCATACATATTACTTGGTCACCTTTCTGTTAGACCCTGTACATTAATAATTTTATCTTGAGTACGTTACACGGACGCTTTAACGGTGATGGAAAACATCGTCGGGAAACCTTCATCACTCGCCATTAGCCATAGCTGTGGTGATGAGCTAGCCCCCTGTCACGCAAAATGGCTTAAAGTTGGCACAGTGGTGCCTCTGTCACCCCATATGGGAAAAGGCGTGACGCTATGTTATGTTATATTTCAATTGTGTTTGTCCCTTATTTTCAGAATGTACATCACATTCCAGGATGAACCAACTGGCAATGTTGGTTTTAAGGGAACAACTTTCCATTCAATCTTTGGATAATGAGATAAATTAGTAGGAAATCTTTGTAAAAAAATATTTTATCTACTTGGTACTTATACAAGTTTAAACAAATATAGTTATACTTAATCTGTTTTTTTCTTTGAATGGACATACATACATGTAAAATAATAAGATAAGTAGTAGGTAATAAGAAATATATATTTTGTAAATTTAACGCTGTGCATTTTTAATTCTGGATCCCCCTTCTCTTTTAGTATACCTTATCCTAGAGAATTCGCCTGTATCAATTTTAGAATGCTGGAATAATCAAGGACTAATACCTACGCAATAAAGATAAAGGTACGCATTTCGCGTTTACACGCCCGTTTTACGCAAAACGGAGTAATGAAAAAGTGGCTTGGAGAAATGAATATTATGGAGAGGCTCTATTTTGCTATATGCAGAGTTAGTTGTACAAATAGGATGAATTCGCAACCGAATGAATAAAAATAGCTTTGTCTCTCTCTAACTCCTCACCTACGCCATAAGTAGAGAGAGATAGTTTGAGTTATATTTATTCTAAATATGGCAACCTTTGGTAATGACGTCACATGCAACATAGCGCGTGCTAGTTTGCCTGGTTTTGGCCATTTTATGTGCGCATTGTAAAGTACATCGGCTGTCAAAATCGTGTTGTGGTTTACAAGAATTCCTGTTTAAATGTGAATTTAGAAGGATAAGGAGTATTATAGACATAAGTGCAAGTGCAAAGACTCTTTCATCATGGTTTATTGCTCAGTAAAGCAGTGCAGCGCTCGTAAATCAAAACATTAAGCTTCCACAGGTAAGTGCGCAATTTCTTGATTTTTAAGTCGAGTCTATGGATGATATTTTGATTGTCACTACATTTATTGGATCGATAAAGGACGAAAAACAAACACATTGAGCTATTACGGTTCACAATGTTGTAATCTGGGGGCGCGGCAGCGCCCCCAAGCCAAGTCGAGCAAAAAGCAAAACATACGGGCGCAGCAGTAGGTAACATCCTTTACAGGAAGCCATTCAGAGCATATTTGACCTACCTGTTACTCCGTTGTGGATAAAGATAGAAACCTGAATTCCCGGCGGCTAAAAGGCACCATGTCATAAGACATATTCTCAAAATTTCAATAAATTTGAACCAGTAGAGTTGAAGGTACAGCAATTCAAAGTTCCTCAATTTTGACACTCACTGACTCACTGATTCACGATCATGAAAACTCTAAAGGTTACTTCTAGCGAACCCACAAGCTTAAAATTTTGAGCATGGTTAGAGTTTAGCCTGCAAAGCCAAGGAAAACTCAAACATTGCGCAATTTTAGCCCCAATTTCATAATATATTAATTATCAATAAGCTCAGTACACGACTACTTCGATTCATCGCTATTCCCCATTAGATGTCGCTAGTCGCTATGTGTATCTTGAATCGCGGTATGGTTTGGTTCCAGCTATGATTTAAATAACCGGCCAAGTGCGAGTCGGACTCGCGCACGAAGGGTTCCGTGCCATTATCTATAAAAAACCGCAAAAAAAATGTATGGGAGCCCCCCTAAATATTAATTTAATTTTAATTTAATTATTTATTTTTTAAATAAATAATATACTCAATATATTGTGAACACTTTAAGCGTCTACCTGCTACCATTATCAATATCGAGCAAAAATGAGCAAAAAAAATCACGTTTTTGTATGGGAGCCCCCCTTAATATTAAATTTCTTTTGATTTTTAGTATTTCTTGTTATAGCGGCAACAGAAATACATCATCTGTGAAAATTTCAACTGTCTAGCTACCACGGTTCATGAGATACAGCCTGGTGACAGACGGACGGACGGACGGACAGACGGACAGCGAAGTCTCAGTAATAGGGTCCCGTTTGGCACCCTTCGGGTACGGAACCCTAATAAAGCGGTTACAATATTGTCTAATATCGCTATTCCCCATTAGATGTCGCTACACTCTCAAAAAAATATTGCCATTGCTACAAAAAAGCTTTGATGCTGGACAGTCGTCAAAGGTGCATAGTAATGAAGACAACGTTTTTATTGTTACTCTTCAATTGCTAATGCAAC
Source organism: Argyresthia albistria (assembly GCA_963457715.1). Lineage (NCBI taxonomy): Eukaryota > Metazoa > Arthropoda > Insecta > Lepidoptera > Argyresthiidae > Argyresthia > Argyresthia albistria. The sequence continues at coordinate 6,188,316 of OY735274.1, read as the reverse complement.
AAATTTACCAACATTGATGTAACAGCAATAAAACAACTGTTGAAATTACAATGCTAAAATTGTTCATGTCACAATAGGATTTCATGTCCTTTTGTTCCCATGACAAATTCCTTTAACTATCATATCAAAGTATATTGTCCCTACGTCTAATTTCCCTTAGCTACAGTATCAAATCTGCTTTGTTCCGATGACAAAGTATTTTGCTACTCTAGCAAAGTAACATTGTTGATCTGGATACCTGCACTTTGTTAATGGTACACCATGAACAAAAATTATATACTTCACGAAGCTACTGCCTATTATTCCAGGAGCATGCGTACCCTGAAATATGCTTATTTTGTACACCAAACACCATACATGCGTATGGTGCATACATAGAGAACTCCGGTCAAAGTACGCATACCTATAATAATAAAGGCACAGAAGCTTCGGGGAATATATAATTTTTTCAGTGTACCATTTACAAAGTGAAGGGATCAAAACCTACAATGTTACATTACTCGGGTAGCACAAGATACGATAAAGAGGATAGCGGTATTTGAGAATCCTAAAAGAAAAAACGAAGACATTTCTATCAAAAGTATGGTATATTAATCTCTACTCGAGTCACACTAGAATTACAACAAAGAACAAAATATTTAATACCGAGTGTTTGGTGTATCAAGTGAAAACACTTTTTGGGGAGTAGGAGACATTATCCTGACAACTTTTACTGTGAAACCGATTTGATCGGAGCATCTTTATTTTCCACTTCTCCATACAAATTAGCTGATGACTGCTTGGTGCTTAAATTTTCTGCAAATCCATATTTCTTCACGCACGACGACGGCACGAGCACAAACACAGGTGTTCTTTGCACGAAATTCACGTTGAAACTGGCAGAGTCAGAGAAAAGGTTTGCGCTTGCGACGAACAAGTACTTTGAGCTACTGCCGCATCAAAAACACACTTAGCCGTATCAATAACACAACTAGCCATAGTAACAACGCCTATTTTGATAGATTAAACTTTGCTACAACATCACTTCATAATAGGTGATAAGTTGGCAACGTGCCGTAGTTATCCCGTTTAAATATTTTTAACATAGTTACCGTATCTACGTGTCTTTAGCTGAAATAAAAAAACAATTTCAACAATAAAAAACATGTCACAGGCACTATGGGCCTATAGCTGCAGCGACGATGCACTTACGTGTGGTAACAATAAATTTCTAACAAAGCATTTATTGTCGCTTTGTCAGCCGATTTTTCTCTGAGTGTAGGTGTGCATTTCCTGAATCGCGGTATGGTTTGGTTTGAGGTATGATTTATATTTATATAATTCACCGCCCAGACTTGTCACAAATCGTAACATCAAAGCCACAGAGAAGAGCCCATAGAGATAGGGAGTGGGCTTTGAGAAAGTCGGTAGCTAACGCACAAGAAATAGTACCCGAAAAGAAAAAAAGGAAAGTTACTTACAAAAAGAAATGAGATCCCAACAAAACATGCATATGCATATACAAAAACGCCAGTCTCGCAGCCTGCGCAGTTTATTCTACCGTAAAAAGTTGTGAGATCTAATTTTAAACCAAGTCGGTTAATTTAACCAGTATCTGTGTATGGTAGAATCTTTCCAACAACTTTATTATCGTATACTGTTAAGTACCTACTTAATTACTTAACTAATAACATTTATAGTGATCGGATCAATATAAGACATCTTTATTTCTTCAATAATAATTAGAATAACTTGGCAATCGCGCTCAACTGACCACTCTATAGCACCCAGAGCACAAATGAATATTATTACTCAACACAACATATCTCTAAATAAAGATAAACTTAACTAATAAGAAAACAACGAATTATTTCGGAGCGAGAGCAATAGGTACATTACGTTGCACACACGGTCCTATAGTCGACAACTTTTCTACGTGCGATTGCCAAGTCAATCTAATTATTATTGAAGAAATAAAGATGTCTTATATTGATCCGATCACTATAAATGTTATTAGTTAACTAATTAGGTAGGTACTTAACAGTATACGATAATAAAGTTGTTGGAAAGATTCTACCATACACAGATACTGGTTAAATTAACCGACTTGGTTTAAAATTAGATCTCACAACTTTTTACGGTAGAATAAACTGCGCAGGCTGCGAGACTGGCGTTTTTGTATATGCATATGCATGTTTTGTTGGGATTTCCTTTATTTCATACCATTTCAGCCAAGGTTATTTTGACGTAGTGTAGGGGTCAATTGTCGATAAAAAATAAATCACAACAAAGTTGAACAATGATATCTCGCAGGTGGGAGCTGGAACCCTGGGATGCTTACATTACAAGTATACCCATTGCGTTTAGGTTCTTAAATTCCTTGTAATGAGACCAATTAATTTCACCTGATAGGTAAGCTCAGGACTGGTGGAGATGGCGTGGTAAAGAGGAATGGAAGGAGAATGTGGGCTGAAATGATGATGATGATAATGAAACTTGGTGATGAAACTGGAAGACTGGATTTATGCGGGGATTTTCAATAAAGAAGCTGGCCCGACACCCAAAGAAAAGTTTTGTGTATCGGACTTCCTCTTTTATGTTTTGTGGCCACCATTGTATTGTATCTCATCATCATCATTAGCATTCTCAGCTCACATCGACCCTCTGATGGGTATAGGCCTCTTCTATAAAGCGCTAATATCCCTGGTCCCGTGCTATTGTATCAATGTATAAATTAATTACATTTTATATTTTCACTTCACAGCTGCTAGCGGGGGGCTCGCACCGCACAGTGACGCGAAGGCAGTCTCCGCTGGTCAGGGCGCGGGACAACCTCAACGCTCTGTTGGCTGCAGCACCACTGAATGACCTGTTTCGTGATTCATGGAGGGATATTGTGCGAGAATGTGTCGATCTGGCTTTGGCTGTAAATAAATAATTTGTGAAAAAAAAAATAGAAAATTATAATTGTTTTGGAGAAAATACAAAAGAGCCGTTTTTTATTTAAACGTTTTGCAAGTGTACATGAGACTTTTTTTCAGATTAAACCTGTTCCTTGCCGGCAAGATGCAACCTTTGTGCCTTTAAGAACAATGGCCATGGTAAGAACGAGGCGAAATAGGCGAAGTATTCTTAAAAGTAATTTAATTCACCCATATGTAGCATACAAAAATTGTATTAAGTACTTATACGTAACGTACCCACGAAAAATTTAGTTGCTCTGATAAAGACGTCCCAAAGTGAAATTTGTTCATAAAATTATGTATAATCCTCTTCCGGCTTGTATTTTTACCCCCATTTTATTACACGCTATACCTAATTATTTTATCGATATTGCCTATCGATAATGAAGGTACAGCAGCCGCCATTTTATGTGCGAACGTTTTGTAGGTATGCACGCATTGGAGACCGATACTGCCTCTCCATAATATTCATTTCTCCAAGAAAAGTGGGCACAAATGTGACTCTGCCACCTCTTATGGGAAAAGGCGTGCGTGACGTTATGTTATTTTATACGACTTGTGTATTTTGTATCGTACTGTGGACTCAGTTCCCAACATTCCCATTGCGTTGTGGGAACAGAAACGCTAAGAATATGTATGCGATTTCACAATTAGTCACGCTACGCTAGCGTCACCAAATGTCAAATCGCATACATTTTGAGTTTTCGTTTCATAGTACCTATTATTATTTATTACATACAGTAGTATTATCAGTAGGTACGAAAATAATTTCACAAGGATATCCGTCTAGTTAGCAAAAATGTGCACACATGTTTTATACGACATTTGGTACGGTGGTCTGGACGGAACCCTTCATGCGTAAATTCGACTTACACTTGACCGATTTTTATATAGGTATGTATCCATAAAAATAATCGATCGATCGATTCCTTTGATCAGAATCGTAACAAAAATGACCAACACTTACTTTCTATGGAATAAAAAAAAAAGTCAAATTTCGAGTCGATTGGATTGGAAACTGTCGCTGTGCTTGGGAGTGCTGTGTATTTATATTGCATTACAATGAATTGATAAAACTCAGTTTCCCATCGCAAAATTCACAGGTGTGAATGTGATCCGTCCGAGTACCTATCGAAAGTTTTTAATTCCAAGGAGGCTACAAAAAACGCAACGATGGACGACAGAAGTGTGGAGGACACTCCGATGTCCCAAAGACTGACCAACGATGACTTCAGGAAGTTGTTGATGACGCCCAGGTCCACACCCGCGGGGTCAGCACCCGCTGGCTCCGTAAGGGAGGCCATGGCCAACTCCGGGTAAGCATTCTCGTACTGGTTGCAAGTATCAGCCAATGGCTTGGAGGTGTGTTTTAGCTGGCAGATACTAACATCATAGGTTCATGATGACCCGTTTAGGATACCCGTAGACCCGTGGTAGATACCAAACATATGGGCAAATAACAGGGGCTGCTTATGTATGACTGATGATTTTGCTGAAGCCTAGTTCTTTGATTTTTAAAAGTTGTATTGTACCCTGGGCCCGAATTCTACTGTTTACAAACATAGGACAAGCCTGGCACAAACTTCAATACAAGGTATTTGGTATTCTACTAAAACCAGAATCCAATTCACAAGCGCCAGCGTGAAGCCAGCATACTTTGTATTCTACTGTCCAAAACATACTTACGCTGGCGTCAAACTGGCGTATTGAATTTTGTGCCAAGCTTGTTGTATGCTTGTAAACTTAGTAGAATTCGGCCCCAGATGTTCAGATACCAACATTTATTAGTATGTTCAGTCATAAATAAAAAGTAAACACTGGTGTTAACTTGAGAACAACAAAGAGAGGCCATAGCTTGATTTGTACCAAAAATAATGGCATGGCTTGTACTCATCAGGACTACCTATCAGTACTAATTGTCTATGCTAATACAATTTTACAGCTCTATGCCACCACCAGCGGAAAACAAAGGTGAGCTTCGGCGTAAAAAGAAATCCTACTATGCCGCTCTAAAGAAACAGGAGGACACCAAATTAGCTGAGCTTGCTGAGAAGTACAGAGACAGAGCGAGGGAGCGACGAGATGGCACCAACGACATAGTGCCAACTGATCCAACCAGTAATACTAGCAGTGCATACAGGTGAGAATGCAGTTAAAATATAAAATTTCATTTCAATGTCTATTTACCATTTTTTTTTTTTTCAAACAATGATAAACCTAATTATCAATCAAACCTTTTTAAATTCAGGGCTGTGGCACCAGATGTGAAGTCAGGAATGGATGCTAAAGAACGGCGAAGGCAACTCATTCAGGTAAATTACACTGCAGTCTATTTGTGATAAGAATGCAGTGAAATTTAAATTTAAATCTCACACACACTCACACAACCTTCGCATTCGAAAGTTTGCCTTCAACTGGTCACTGTGAACTTGGCTTGATAATTGGAAACAATTTGATTGGTTACGTGACTAGGCCGCCGGACAGTAATGATTTTACTGCATTCTTATCATGAATAGACTATAGAATAAAATCACAGTGTGTAAATAATGCAACCTGTGTTTGCATGTCATTGATATCCCCCAAAAATATCATCTATCTACTGACACGATTTTGAAGTTTATTGATGTAACAACAACATAACCATCACACCGTTTCCCACAAGGCGTGGCAGAGACCCAGTAGATTGATGCAAAAATAACCCGTTAAGCCCCTTTATCCCAAACACCACCGGCTCAGTGTGTATTGGTGGAGAAGGTTGGGCTAGTGGCCATCCCGGGTTTGATGTAATGTAAACATCCCTAGCTAGGCTAGTTAATATTGTTATATTTTATATTTATGTCTAGTTTTAAGGTATATATGGATATGGGATTTTTATGTCCTGAAATAAAGATTTATTGTATTGTATTTATTTTTCAGGAATCAAAATATCTCGGTGGTGACATGGAGCACACTCACTTGGTGAAGGGTCTGGACTATGCCCTGCTGCAAAAAGTAAGTAAATTACATATACCCTTATTATTATAATAGATAATGAAGCAAAAGATTCTGATGTTACCGCTTTTTGGTAGAAAATAAATAATAATCCGTCCGTCCGTCCGTCCGTCCGTCCGTCCGTCCGTCTGTCTGTCTGTCTGTCTGTCTGTCTGTCTGTCTGTCTGTCTGTCTGTCTGTCTGTCTGTCAACAAATACTAAAAAACAAGAATTAATTTAATATTAAGGGGGGCTCCCATACAACTAACGTGTTTTTTTTTTGGGGTTTTTATAGATAATAGTACGGAACCCTTCGTGCGCGAGTCCGACTCGCACTTGGCCGGTTATTATAGTAATTAGGGTATAGGTATAGCAACTTCCTCACTTTGGTTTAACAACTTATCACTGTGGTGTGGGTGTTCACTTTTAAACCTAGGGTTTGGGATTTTTTCTGTTGCGGGGTCCACTTAGATCTGTTTCTGACTGCTCTGGTGTCATCCATTCTTTGAGATGTTCTGCCCATCTCAGACTTTGTTACTATCCAAACCTGACGATAGTTTGTTACTTTACTTACTTACTTTACAAAGCATAAAGTAAGTAAGTAAAGTAAGTGTAAGTGCACGAAAAAAAGACACCTGTTAATAATGGAAACAACAAGAACAAAAGCAAGCTTATCTCCTCTTTAGTTTCTTTGCGAATCAGCGCCTCCATTTCGTGATTCTTATATCGTAGATCATAATCATGATGTGGTTGGCCATTTCATGAAAGGGCTAACTCGAACAATCAACGTTTGATGATAAACGCCCGGTTTCCTGGGCGATTTATGGTTTATTGTGAATAATATCTAACTGAATTATGACAAAACCGAGGATCTACTAAAGATAAACATCTAACTTTTACACTTTCCGGGCAAACCCCCATAATTTGCGTTTATTTATTTATTTATCCTACGGCTGACATGAATAGACATAGTATTCGTATTATCTCGCACACCCTCTCACACACACTCACTCATACTCCTACTACACAAAGAGAGAGGCCACTTTCACATTTCACAAATATCTCATTTAAAAAGTTTTAGTCTTATTTTGTAGCATAATCTATATTTATTTTTTTGGTTCAGATCCTACTACAGATCTGTGTAATTATTTATAAGCTAAAATTTATTTTTAAGGGATTAGCACTGCAGCCTGAAATACAGGTTCTTACCTAGCTCAGGCTCAGATGTTCCAATAATTCATGTGAATATCCTAGCTAAGCATCTTAAATCTTGTATGCTGTGTGCAGGTCCGCTCCGAGATCATGACGCGCGAGCAGGAGCAGGAGCTGGAGATGGAGCTGCTGGTGGCTGCGCCCGCGCCGGAGAAGGAGATGGAGAAGGAGAAGAAGGAGAAGGAGAGAGACGCCGTGAGTATAGCTGTGTGACGTCATGACGCGCGACAGGAGCAGGAGCTGGAGATGGAGCAGCTGGTGGCGGCGCCCGCGCCGGAGAAGGAGACGGAGAAGGAGAGAGACGCCGTGAGTATAGCTGTGTGACGTCATGACGCGCGAGCAGGAGCAGGCGCTGGAGACGGAGCAGCTGGTGGCGGCGCCCGCGCCGGAGAAGGAGACGGAGAAGGAAAAGAAGGAGAAGGAGGGAGACACCGTGAGTATAGCTGTGTGACGTCCCGTTTTTTGTTGCCATCTCTCGGATATCATAGTGTCACTTGTTTTTTTTTTAATGATCTTTATTAATAAATGAGTTATTAAAATATTATATTAGCCTAGTGTAAATTTTTATCCTAGGTTATATGAACCTTAAACGAAACAATTTAGCAGGCCTTGGCCTCTTAAAATTTTAAACAGGGTAGATTATTAAAATTACAAATAGATTTGTGAGGATATTATTATTCCTAACATCCCAGAAACAAACGTACGCCCACTTCGTTTTAATGAGCAATTTTCGCATCTACCTACTTATCTCATTAGGTACCTAAGTATTAGCCGAGTAATACGCGTCAAAAACAAGTCAGCTGACTGAGTTACAAGTACAATGAATAAACGATTTACCCACTTTTAATTAAGTAAAGGTAAGTACGCTATAAACAGTACAAGAGTATGCGATATGAACACAGTGCAGACACCAGTAATTACTATAGGAAACACGAAAACTGGACAGCTGAAAAGCAGTTATTAAAGCCAGAAAGCCTATGCTCCTCTAAGAGTTAGAGAACCAGAGAAGAAGAGTAATGTCCTCTTCTATTTTCAGGATGAAGAAATGCAGTTCAAGACAACAATGGGAAAAGAGATTTTCAATTTAGTCATGGATCAAAAGTAAGTATTGTGGATTTCCCGATATCCAAACTCCCTTAGTAATAAAACAAACTATCATTCGTCATCATCGGCAGCTTATTTCCGCCCACTGCTGGGTATAAGCCTCCTCCCTTTTGTGCCAGCTTATCCGGTCCTGTGCCAATCGAATCCAGGTCTTCCCCGCAATATGCGTCATGTCGTCGACCCAGCCAAAGGCAAGACAAACGTGACATAAAAACCCATTTACATGATGCCATTTTCTTGTACATACAAGGACAATAATTGAATGAAATACATTACGCGCAATAATTCAAATCAAATCAAATAGTTTATTTGTAAAAACATAGGTAGAATTTTGATAATTGATCTTCAAGAATTGTAAGCAACTGTTTACACGCGGGTATAAACAAGTAAAAAATGGAATGCAATTATTGTATGAAAGTCTTGACAAGAAATTATTGCAAATGTCTTTTGTTCACACTATTATTTTATTATTTCTTACAAGTTTTGACTTGTCTAAACACTGACATGTGCGTGTACCATTTTCTAGTGGGTGGGTTGCTCCAAGTATTGCACGTATTTGCGTTGGCGAATTTTTCATTCTAGTGTTGAATGTTAAAAGCTACTGTGTTTATTAAAAAATTTGACCCAAAAAGTGTTAAAATTAGGTTCTGCTGATTTAATAGAGTTCATTGAGATTTATCGCAATCATGAGTGTTTATGGGATACTGATAATGAAACTTATAGGAATCGTGCTGCACTAGCAGCATTTGCACAGGAATTTGGAGTTGACGGTTATGGACCTAAGGAAATAACAAACAAAATGAAGAGAGAATCCAGTTGAATACAATAATTGCTTAAGAAATATAGCACAATGAGCTGTTTACACCAAGAAAAGTTTTGAAGCAAAACTTGTATAACAAATCAAGAATGTTACGTGTTGTTTAGACCATACAAGTCATTTATTGCTTCAATTTAATTGTATGCAACAGGCAAGAAACTTGCGTCGTGTAAATGGGCCTTAATACTCGGCAAGATACTGGCCCGAGCGGGGGTCAGATAGCTTGTCATCCGAAATATGAAAGCAGTTGCTGCAAATTATCTAAACATCCGTGCCTTGTATCCTGATTGTAATACTTTGTCGTCTCGCAGGAACAAGAAGGTTTCGCGCAACGAGCTGTTTGCGCCGGGGCGCATGGCGTACGTCGTGGAGTTGGACGAGGAGGGTGCCATAGACAGCGACATCCCCACCACGCTCACCCGCAGCAAGGCTGACGTGCCGGAAGGTGAGACAGCATGATTACCAGCGTTCAAACCTCTTATCCGGTAGTTAAAGCAGCGTCCAAACATGTTCTTTTGTCTGTACCGTACCTCCGTTTTGTATCAGCGTCGGGAGATGTTCGGACATGTTCGGTGTTACTATTGCTTTTTTGCTTTTGCCACCTCAAATGGGAAAAAGCGTAATGCTTTCAATGTCAGATTAAAATGTGTCAAAATATTTATTACAAATCCTCATTGTAAAGAATTACTCTATCCATTTTCATCCTATTTAGAATGAATGAGAACATTGCTATCAAACTGAACATGGCAACATTATTTCAAGAAGTGACTTTGATGTTGTCAGTTTCCTTCGTTTTTATAGTGATTAGGGTTAGGGTATAGTAGCGGTTAGGGTCCAGAGTTTTTGAATCGCGACGCTTATACAGAACTGAGTTATGGAACGGCATATATATGCGAACCCAGTTTGATGCTTGAACTTTGTTCGCAGCGGATGAGCGCAGTACGGCGCACAGTGCCAACGACGTGGTGCTGGACAAGTTGGCGCAGATATTCTCCTACCTGCGACACGGCCGCCACAAGAAGCTGAAGAAGAATAAGGTATCTGCAAATGCTGTCTTTATGCACAAAATAGGCTTGTGGCAAGGTAATCCAATAAATCTAGGAAGAAGTCTTAAGTTGAAGCATTATGTACAAAATGGCTTGACATTCTCAGAATTGTATATTTCCAGTATAGTTGTATTTTACAATGTCAATTTTGTGCAAAAAAAGACAGCTTTGATGGCACTTTTACATGACGTCATTCTGTTGTTATTTCATAGAACTCAGGAACAAAAGTTCCGTTTTGACAGTTCATAAAAAGTATCTATTTTGACAGGCCACAAGCCTGTAGCCTGCATTGTCTTTATAAAATGCAACTGCTGGAAATATACACTTCAGAGATTGTCAAGCCATTTGTACTTCAACTTCAGACTTGTTTCTAGATTTATTTGATTACCTCAGACACAATCCAATGAGAAATTTGTTTATACACAGCAGGAGAAAGCGGCAGCGCCCGCCGCCCGCATCGAGTCGATCTACGAAGACGCGGGCGCGTACATACCGAGCGCGCGCGCCGCCGAGCCGGGCGCCGTGCGGGCGCGCAAGAGCTACTTCGACAAGCCGACAGAGGAGGACAAGGAGGAGGGTGCGTTCCTTCTTCTTCTTCTTCCTCTTACAAAGCCGCGTCGAGTCGATTTATGAAGACGTGGGCGCGTACGTGCCATCTTTACTGTGCCCCGTGCAACAGGATATTTAAAAGCAAGTTTGGATTCGCCAGCAGCACACGAAAGAAGACAGCAGAGGTTGCTGTCGTCGCATACGACGAGGAGGACATCTTGTAGTAGCTCTTCATTACTGAAGGTTGGCGGTCAACTCTCGGGAACGTACTACGTGACCCATTTTTTGCTATTTTTAACCCCCCTCCCCCGTGACCACTACTATGAGCCAAGGCTGGTGTTTTGTACTGGCGTGGTATTTTGACGAACCCCCTTCCCCTCTAAAATGGCCAAGTAGTATGGGTACGTTCCCTTATTGCATAGGATAGGGTGCGTTGGGACCAGGGAGCGCTTATCCAGTGGAGAGCGCATAGATACATTTTCTTTTGAAGCACAACTCAGCGGGGGACGAGGTAAATTAGAGAGCTGTGATTGGTCAGCTGCTGCGGAGGCAGCTGAAAACTGTTACTAAAGCAATGGCGGCCCGCCATCGTACATAGGTTGCATACGTTGCATATAACTAATGTTTGGCGAGCAGTATTCCCCCGGCAGTCAATTGGATGTATAGTCTCTGGTTGGGACAGAATTTGTTTATTACCAACTCTACTTTTCAAGATTACATTAATTTTGACTTTAATTTTTCTGCCTCGGAATATCTCTTTCAATTCATGCCCATTTATTGTCCTCACCGAGAGGCACAAGCCTTAATCCGGAGCCATATTCCAGCACACTAGCTCAGTGCGGATTTAGGCTTCATGCCCCTTTTCAAGCTAAAACCATCAACATTCTCCTCACAGGTCCAATCCCGCTCCCGCGCCGCCCCGCCGTGGCGGAGGAGCGAGACGCGCGATCCGCCGCGCTGCTCTCGCGCCTGGCAGCGGAGCCCGAGGGCTATGCGGAGTGCTACCCGGGCCTGAGGGAGATGGACGACGCGATAGACGACTCGGATGACGAGGTGGACTACACGAAGATGGATGCCGGGAACAAGAAGGGGCCTATCGGTAAGGAACTTGGACTCTTGCTATTATACGACATTCTGACCGTTCTGTTGGGGCGGGATCTGTTGAGCTGTGCTGAGTATTGCTGAGTGCTAGTCGGGCCTGAGGGAAATGGACGATGCGATACACGGATGACAAGGTTGATTGCACGAAGAGGGATGCCAGGAACAAGAAGGGGCGTATCGGTAAGGAGCTAGGACTTATTTAGCCATACGGCGTTCTGACCGTCTGTCGGGGCGGTATTCGTTGAGATATGCGGAGTTCTACCCGGGTCTGAGGGAGATGGACGACGCGATAGATGACTCGGATGACGAGGTGGACTACACGAAGATGGACGCCGGGAATAAGAAGGAGCCTATGGTAAGGAGTTGCCGGGAACAAGAAGGAGCCAATGGTAAGGAGTCGCCGGTAACAAGAAGGAGCCTATGGTAAGGAGTCGCCGGGAACAAGAAGGAGCCTATGGTAAGGAGCAAGAACTTATTTAGCCCTAATACGACATTTTGCTGAACGTCTGTCGGGGTGGTAAGATGAGTATGACGAGGTCAACTATACGAAGATGGATGCCGGGAACAAAAAGGGGCCTATCGGTTAGCTTATCTTTATTAGGGCTATTTAGGGCTGCCCTAAACTAGAGGTTGTCATAACTATAGTGAATCGACAATCGACAATACAAACCTAATTAGCGCGACGATGGTACGCCAAAATTATGTTTTTCCGATCGGATCTGACAGTGAAACTGGTTGACTAATGTTTCCCTGCTTACCCGCAGGCCGTTGGGACTTCGACACGCAGGAAGAGTACTCCGCCTACATGGGCAGCAAGGAGGCGCTGCCAAAGGCTGCCTTCCAATACGGCGTGAAGACGCAGGACGGACGCAAGACGAGGAAGACCAGGGACAAGAGCGAGAAACAGGAGCTGGACCGCGAGTGGCAACAGGTAGCGGACTCTTGGGGACTGTACTCAATTGCTTGTTCCATTATAGGGTACGGTACCCGAAGGGTGCCAAACGGGACCCTATTGCTAAGACTCCGCTGTCCGTCTGTCCGTCATCGGGTCCTACAGCACGAACCGTAATGGCTAGAGAGTTGAAATGTTTTACAGAATGTGTATTTCTATTGCCGCAACAACAACAAATACGGGAATACACGAAAAAAGGGTGTTTAGAATTAAATAGTAGTCATTAAGTCAATTTCAATACAATAGCGCCTGATATTTTTTAATAGCAAGAGACGACTGACGGCGTTATTGAAGGTTGCCGTTCTAGGTACTGACGACGATGGTGCGGAAGCCGTCGTGTGCGAGTGGACCCGCACTTGACCAATTTTATTGCATTTACAGTCACTTGTTCTTCCATGCATATTTTGCATTTATGCCCTTATTCATTCATCCATCTACACATTCATTTATCTGCAAAATTATTCATTCATCTACTCACCCTGTCATTCATCCACTTACTCATTCATTCATCTGCTTACTCATTTATATTCTCATTATACGAGTGGGTAGCGGTCAGTACCGGGTGCCGACTATCTTTCGCTGTTTGCTGTCACAAACGTTCAAGAAATATTCAACCGCGAAAAATTGTTTCAGATCCAAAATATAATTCACAAACGAAAGGCACCGCAGCATGGGGAAGAACCGGGACACAAGAAGAAATATTAGTTCGTGGATTTGCCTATACTTTATTGAATTTATGTCGTGGCGCATTCAGACATGTTGGTCTAAGATCCGAAGAGGGCTCGACCTTCACCCATCTGTTACTGCGATTAAACTTGATTTTTAACAAATTTTGTATGCTTGAAAATACATCGTGAGTGGGTTGCCTAGCAAAATCCTGGCCAATGCTATGATTAATTAATTAACGGTGAAATGCGAGTAAGACCGCGCGCTAAGGGTTCCGATCACACTTGTAGATTGCTACCTCTCGTAACTGGTGCGATTAAGTAACTACATAAAAATACAAGTATGAGATGTAATCCATGTAAATAAAATTACGGCATAAACGGACGTAGCGTTCGATTGCGTCGACCTAGAAGGTTGATTTTTCCACAGCTTTAAGAGACCATAGAATTGAGTAATTGGTATAAATTTCAGCTGGATACGTCCATTTTCGATATAAAATGCCTTTTATTTTTAAATGTTAAATTAATCAGCCTTGCCAGGATTTTGCTAGGCAACCATTCGCAATGTATTTTCCAGCATACAAAATTTGATAAAAATCAAGTTTCATCGCAGTAACACATGGGTGAAGGTCGAGCTCTCTTCGGATCTTAGGATATGTTCTTTTATCCAGATAGAACATCTGTCTACAGTCTTGCAACGATCTTTTGCGCGTGAGTGACTTATACAGGGGGCGCAACTTCTATGTAACTCAACGCAACGAACCTGTCAATAACACAGACCTTTCAATTCTCTAGCGTTAGTTCCGCCTGTCGCCGCACGCCAAAAGATCTTTGCTAAGGTGTACTTCTGTGTACAACCAACACACACCTACGTTCTAAAAATGACAAACTAAATGGGTCCTCCATATTTGCTGTGCTCTATTGAATAACTGGCGTGGCTAACTTTTCCCCTACCATCCCTTTTCCCCTACCATCCCTTTTCCCCTACCATCCCTTTTCCCCTACCATCCCTTTTCCCCTACCATCCGTTTTCCCCTACCATCCTTTTCCCCTTCCATCCCTTTTCCCCTACCATCCCTTTTCCCCTACCATCCCTTTTCCCCTACCATCCCTTTTCCCCTACCATCCCTTTTCCCCTCCCATCCCTGTGCAAAAAGCGTGAAACTATGTATTACATAATGTGTCACGTAATTGTAAGTACGTCGTGTCATGAATTTTATACAATCAATACTATCAGGTATCGATTTATGTAAATATTATAAGAATAGTTGTTTGCAATAAAAATATAAATGGAAAACCAATGAGATTTAATTGCTTGGTGAGACCAATTCTTAAAGCCGAATCAATCAACATCAGTTTGAACCTGTAGTACAAATTATATAGTTTTATAGTCAGTTTAGTTTACACTAATTGAGTTTTAAATCAAGTCGTAAATTAATATTGACAATGACAGTGCGTGACTGATTTGACCTCAACTTGCGAAGGTAAGACATATTTCTTACCGGATTTGCCTCAATTCATATTCATTTATTCTTTGCAAAGATGTGGTAAATAAGATGACAAATATGTACTCCGACAGGACATTACTCCGACAAGACAGTACTCCGACATACATTAAGGTCAGATCCAGAACATGCGCCCTGCAAGGGCATTGCAAGATATTTTTAATTATAATAAATTCCCTGTACAGTTACTTTCAAAACCATTTACAATTTATTGACACTCATTTCGGTGCTGCAAGATTTTGTTGTATTTAAAAACGGTCTTGTTACCTCGTGTCAAGAGCTCAAAATTACGAAAATTACTTGATTCCTTTGCAGTGAAGAAGATGGTATACTTAAAAGCTTCGGTTAAACAAATGAATGGGATATAAAAAATCACAAGGTCATGAGTAGGTCACATGAATGATTTGTTGATGTTGTTTACACCTCAGTTTAATCAACTATGGTTTTTGAGTTTATTATGTTTTTAGTGAGCCAGAGGCCCTAGTCAACATGCAAAACGCAAATAACGTTTGCACGAAGCGCTAAGAATATGTATGTAGCGTGACTAAATGTCAAATTGCATTTATTTTAAGTTTACGTTTCGTTTCGTTTTCGTAGCGTTATTAACTTATACAGGGTTATTGTTGGACCCCAAGCCAAAAGTTACATTTATTGTAGGGACACATCATTCTGAGCAACTTTTACTAAGAAACCGATTTGTCATAATCCCAGTACATTTTGGCCTGAGTGGGTCAGCTGATTTGTATGGAGAAGTGAAAAATAAAGTTTCTCTGATCAAATCGGTTTCTTAGTGAAAGTTGCTCAGAATGACGTCCCTAAAAAAATAAGTAAGTAGTAACTTTTGGCTAGGGGTCCAAAAGTAACCCTGTATTTACATATGTGCATCTTTATATGTAGGTTTATCTGAATGATTTCAGGAATTTAGGTCACTACCATGTCGAGTTACCCAGGCAGTGCCTAATCGTAGTCCC